>CATVIB010000420.1:0-116182 GCA_958336395.1 Ctenicera cuprea
CAATTACAATTACAATTACAATTACAATTACAATTACAATTACAATTACAATTACAATTACAATTACAATTACAATTACAATTACAATTACAATTACAATTACAATTACAATTACAATTACAATTACAATTACAATTACAATTACAATTACAATTACAATTACAATTACAATTACAATTACAATTACAATTACAAATACAATTACAATTACAATTACATTTACAATTGCAATTACAATTACAATTACAATTACAATTACAATTACAATTACAATTACAATTACAATTACAATTACAATTACAATTACAATTACAATTACAATTACAATTACAATTACAATTACTATTACAATTACAATTACAATTACAATTACAATTACAATTACAATTACAATTGCAATTGCAATTGCAATTGCAATTACAATTACAATTACAATTACAATTACAATTACAATTACAATTACAATTACAATTACAATTACAATTACAATTACAATTACAATTACAATTACAATTACAATTACAATTACAGTTACAATTACAATGACAATTACAATTACCATTACAATTACAATTACAATTACAGTTACAATTACAATTACAATTACAATTACAATTACAATTACAATTACAATTACAATTACATTTACAATTACAATTACAATTACAATTACAATTACATTTAAATTACAATTACAATTACAATTACAATTACAAGTACAATTACAATTACAATTACAATTACAATTACAATTACAATTACAATTACAATTACAATTACAATTACAATTACAATTACAATTACAATTACAATTACAATTACAATTACAATTACAATTACAATTACAATTACAATTACAATTACAATTACAATTACAATTACAATTACAATTACAATTACAATTACAGTTACAATTACAATTACAATTACAATTACAATTACAATTACAATTACAAATACAATTACAATTACAATTACAATTACAATTACAAATACAATTACAATTACAATTACAATTACAATTACAATTACAATTACAATTACAATTACAATTACAATTACAATTACAATTACAATTACAGATATATAGACTATATAGACTATATAGACTATATAGACTATATAGACTATTATAGACTATATAGACTACATAGACTATATAGACTATATAGACTATATCGACTATTATAGACTATATAGACTACATAGACTATATAGGCTACATAGACTATATAGACTATTATAGACTATATAGACTACATAGACTATATAGGCTACATAGACTATATAGACTATATAGACTATATAGGCTACATAGACTACATAGACTATATAATTGTAATTGTAATTGTAATTGTAATTGTAATTGTAATTGTAATTGTAATTGTAATTGTAATTGTAATTGTAATTGTAATTGTCATTGTAATTGTAATTGTAATTGCAATTGCAATTGCAATTGTAATTGTAATTGTAATTGTAATTGTAATTGAAATTGTAATTGTAATTGTAATTGTAATTATAATTGTAATTGTAATTGTAATTGTAATTGTAATTGTAATTGTAATTGTAATTGTAATTGTAATTGTAATTGTAATTGTAATTGTAATTGTAATTGTAATTGTAATTGTAATTGTAATTGTAATTGTAATTGTAATTGTAATTGTAATTGTAATTGTAATTGTAATTGTAATTGTAATTGTAATTGCAATTGTAAATGTAATTGTAATTGTAATTGTAATTGTAATTGTAATTGTAATTGTAATTGTAATTGTAATTGTAATTGTAATTGTAATTGTAATTGTAATTGTAATTGTAATTATAATTGTAATTGTAATTGTAATTGTAATTGATATTGTAATTGTAATTGTAATTGTAATTGTAATTGTAATTGTAATTGCAATTGTAATTGTAATTGTAATTGTAATTGTAATTGTAATTGTAATTGTAATTGTAATTGTAATTGTAATTGTGATTGTAATTGTAATTGTAATTGTAATTGTAATTGTAATTGTAATTGTAATTGTAATTGTAATTGTAATTGTAATTGTAATTGTAATTGTAATTGTAATTGTAATTATAATTGTAATTGTAATTGTAATTGTAATTGTAATTGTAATTGTAATTGTAATTGTAATTGTAATTGTAATTGTAATTGTAATTGTAATTGTAATTGTAATTGTAATTGTAATTGTAATTGTAATTGTAATTGTAATTGTAATTGTAATTGTAATTGTAATTGTATTTGTAATTGTAATTGTAATTGTAATTGTAATTGTAATTGTAATTGTAATTGTAATTGTAATTGTAATTGTAATTGTAATTGTAATTGTAATTGTAATTGTAATTGTAATTGTAATTGTAATTGTAATTGTAATTGTAATTGTAATTGTAATTGTAACTGTAATTGTAATTGTAATTGTAATGGTAATTGTAATTGTAATTGTAATTGTAATTGTAATTGTAATTGTAATTGTAATTGTAATTGTAATTGTAATTGTAATTGTAATTGTAATTGTAATTGTAATTGTAATTGTAATTGTAATTGTAATTGTAATTGTAATTGTAATTGTAATTGTAATTGTAATTGTAATTGTAATTGTAATTGTAATTGTAATTGTAATTGTAATTGTAATTGTAATTGTAATTGTAATTGTAATTGTAATTGTAATTGTAATTGTAATTGTAATTGTAATTGTAATTGTAATTGTAATTGTAATTGTAATTGTAATTGTAATTGTAATTGTAATTGTAATTGTAATTGTAATTGTAATTGTAGTTGTAATTGTAATTGTAATTGTAATTGTATTTGTAATTGTTATTGTAATTGTAATTGTAATTGTAATTGAAATTGTAATTATATTTGTAATTGTAATTGTAATTGTAATTGTAATTGTTATTGTAATTGTAATTGTAATTGTAATTGTAATTGTAATGGCAATTGTAATTGTAATTGTAATTGTAATTGTTATTGTAATTATAATTGTAATTGTAATTGTAATTGTAATTGTAATATTAATTGTAATTGTAATTGTAATTGTAATTGTAATTGTAATTGTAATTGTAATTGTAATTGTAATTGTAGTTGTAATTGTAACTGTAATTGTAATTGTAATTGTAATTGTAATTGTAATTGTAACTTGTAATTGTAATTGTAAATGTAATTGTAATTGTAATTGTAATTGTAATTGTAAATGTAATTGTAATTGTAATTGTAATTGTAATTGTAACTGTAATTGTAATTGTAATTGTAATTGTAATTGTAATTGTAATTGTAATTGTAATTTTAATTGTAATTGTAATTGTAATTGTAATTGTAATTGTAATTGTAATTGTAATTGTAATTGTAATTGTAATTGTAATTGTAATTGTAATTGTAATTGTAATTGTAATTGTAATTGTAATTGTAATTGTAATTGTAATTGTAATTGTAATTGTAATTGTAATTGTAATTGTAATTGTAATTGTAATTGTAATTGTAATTGTAATTGTAATTGTAATTGTAATTGTAATTGTAATTGTAATTGTAATTGTATTTGTAATTGTAATTGTAATTGTAATTGTAATTGTAATTGTAATTGTAATTGTAATTGTAATTGTAATTGTAATTGTATTGTAATTGTAATTGTAATTGTAATTGTAATTGTAATTGTAATTGTAATTGTAATTGTAATTGTAATTGTAATTGTAATTGTAATTGTAATTGTAATTATAGACTATATAGACTATATAGACTATATAGACTATATAGACTATATAGACTATATAGACTATATAGACTATATAGACTATATAGACTATATAGACTATATAGACTATATAGACTATATAGACTATATAGACTATATAGACTATATAGACTATATAGACTATATAGACTATATAGACTATATACACTATATAGGCTATGTAGACTATATAGACTATATAGGCTATATAGACTATATAGACTATATAGACTATATAGACTATATAGGCTATATAGACTATATAGACTATATAGACTATATAGACTATATAGACTATATAGACTATATAGACTATATAGAGTATATAGACTATATAGACTATATAGACTATATAGACTATATAGACTATATAGACTATATAGACTATATAGACTATATAGACTATATAGACTATATAGACTATATAGACTATATAGACTATATAGACTATATAGACTATTATAGACTATATAGACTACATAGACTATATAGACTATATAGACTATATCGACTATTATAGACTATATAGACTACATAGACTATATAGGCTACATAGACTATATAGACTATTATAGACTATATAGACTACATAGACTATATAGGCTACATAGACTATATAGACTATATAGACTATATAGGCTACATAGACTACATAGACTATATAATTGTAATTGTAATTGTAATTGTAATTGTAATTGTAATTGTAATTGTAATTGTAATTGTAATTGTAATTGTAATTGTAATTGTAATTGTAGTTGTAATTGTAATTGTAATTGCTATTGTAATTGTATTGAAATTGTAATGTAATTGTAATTGTAATTGTAATTGTAATTGTAATTGTAATTGTAATTGCAATTGCAATTGCAATGTAATTGTAATTGTAATTGTAATTGTAATTGTAATTGTATTTGTAATTGTAATTGTAATTGTAATTGTATTTGTAATTGTAATTGTAATTGTAATTGTAATTGTAATTGTAATTGTAATTGTAATTGTAATTGTAATTGTAATGTAATTGTAATTGTAATTGTAATTGTAATTGTAATTGTAATTGTAATTGTAATTGTAATTGTAATTGTAATTGTAATTGTAATTGTAATTGTAATTGTATTGTAATTGTAATTGTAATTGTAATTGTAATTGTAATTGTAATTGTAATTGTAATTGTAATTGTAATTGTAATTGTAATTGTAATTGTAATTGTAATTGTAATTGTAATTGTAATTGTAATTGTAATTGTAATTGTAATTGTAATTGTAATTGTAATTGTAATTGTAACTTGTAATTGTAATTGTAATTGTAATTGTAATTGTAATTTGTAATTGTAATTGTAATTGTATTGTAATTGTAATTGTAATTGTAGTTCTAATTGTAATTGTAATTGTAATTGTAGTTGTAATTGTAATAGTAATAGTAATTGTAATTGTAATTGTAATTGTAATTGTAATTGTAATTGTAATTGTAATTGTAATTGTAATTGTAATTGTAATTGTATTTGTAATTGTATTGTAATTGTAATAGCAATTGTAATTGTAATTGTAATTGATATTGTAATTGTAATTGTAATTGTAACTGTAATTGTAATTGTAATTGTAATTGTAGTTGTAATTGTAATTGTAATTGATATTGTAATTGTAATTATAAATGTAATTGTAATTGTAATTGTAATTGTGATTGTAATTGTAATTGTAATTATAATTGTAATTGTAATTGTAATTGTAATTGTAATTGTAATTGTAATTGTAATTGTAATTGTAATTGTAATTGTAATTGTAATTGTAATTGTAATTGTAATTGTAATTGTAATTGTAATTGTAATGGTAATTGTAATTGTAATTGTAATTGTAATTGTATTGCAATTGCAATTGTAATTGTAATTATAATTGTAATTGTAATTGTAATTGTAATTGTAATTGTAATTGTAACTGTAATTGTAATTGTAATTGTAATTGTAATTGTAATTGTATTTGTAATTGTAATTGTAATTGTAATTGTAATTGTAATTGTAATTGTAATTGTAATTGTAATTGTAATTGTAATTGTAATTGTAATTGTAATTGTAATTGTAATTGTAATTGTAATTGTAATTGTAATTGTAATTGTAATTGTAATTGTAATTGCAATTGCAATTGCAATTGCAATTGCAATTGCAATTGTAATTGTAATTGTAATTGTAAATGTAATTGTAATTGTAATTGTAATAGTAATTTTATTGTAATTGCAATTGCAATTGTAATTGTAATTGTAATTGTAATTGTAATTGTATTTGTAATTGTAATTGTAATTGTAATTGTATTTGTAATTGTAATTGTAATTGTAATTGTAATTGTAATTGTAATTGTAATTGTAATTGTAATTGTAATTGTAATTGTAATTGTAATTGTAATTGTAATTGTAATTGTAATTGTAATTGTAATTGTAATTGTAATTGTAATTGTAATTGTAATTGTAATTGTAATTGTAATTGTAATTGTAATTGTAATTGTAATTGTAATTGTAATTGTAATTGTAATTGTAATTGTAATTGTAATTGTAATTGTAATTGTAATTGTAATTGTAATTGTAATTGTAATTGTAATTGTAATTGTAATTGTAATTGTAATTGTAATTGTAATTGTAATTGTAATTGTAATTGTAATTGTAATTGTAATTGTAATTGTAATTGTAATTGTAATTGTAATTGTAATTGTAATTGTAATTGTAATTGTAATTGTAATTGTAATTGTAATTGTATTTGTAATTGTAATTGTAATTGTAATTGTAATTGTAATTGTAATTGTAATTGTAATTGTAATTGTAATTGTAATTGTAATTGTAATTGTAATTGTAATTGTAATTGTAATTGTAATTGTAATTGTAATTGTAATTGTAATAGTAATAGTAATTGTAATTGTAATTGTAATTGTAATTGTAATTGTAATTGTAATTGTAATTGTAATTGTAATTGTACTTGTAATTGTAATTGTAATTGTAATTGTAATTGTAATTGTAATTGTAATTGTAATTGTAATTGTAATTGTAATTGTAATTGTAATTGTAATTGTAATTGTAATTGTAATTGTAATTGTAATTGTAATTGTAATTGTAATTGTAATTGTAATTGTAATTGTAATTGTAATTGTGATTGTATTGTAATTGTAATTTTAATTTAATTGTAATTGTAATTGTAATTGTAATTGTAATTGTAATTGTAATTGTAATTGTAATTGTAATTGTAATTGTAATTGTAATTGTAATTGTAATTGTAATTGTAATTGTAATTGTAATTGTAATTGTAATTGTAATTGTAATTGTAATTGTAATTGTAATTGTATTTGTAATTGTAATTGTAATTGTAATTGTAATTGTAATTGTAATTGTAATTGTAATTGTATTTGTAATTGTAATTGTAATTGTAATTGTAATTGTAATTGTAATTGTAATTGTAATTGTAATTGTAATTGTAATTGTAATTGTAATTGTAATTGTAAATGTAATTGTAATTGTAATTGTAATTGTAATTGTAATTGTAATTGTAATTGTAATTGTAATTGTAATTGTAATTGTAATTGTAATTGTAATTGTACTTTTAATTGTAATTGTAATTGTAATTGTAATTTTAAATGTAATTGTAATTGTAATTGTAATTGTAATTGTAATTGTAAATGTAATTGTAATTGTAATTGTAATTGTAATTGTAATTGTAATTGTAATTGTAATTGTAATTGTAATTGTAACTGTAATTGTAATTGTAATTGTAATGGTAATTGTAATTGTAATTGTAATTGTAATTGTAATTGTAATTGTAATTGTAATTGTAATTGTAATTGTAATTGTAATTGTAATAGTAATTGTAATTGTAATTGAAATTGTAATTGTAATTGTAATTGTAATTGTAATGTAATTGTAATTGTAATTGTAATTGTAATTGTAATTGTAATTGTAATTGTAATTGCAATTGTAAATGTAATTGTAATTGTAATTGTATTTGTAATTGTAATTGTAATTGTAATTGTAATTGTAATTGTAATTGTAATTGTAATTGTAATTGTAATTGTAATTGTAATTGTAATTGTAATTGTAATTGTAATTGTAATTGTAATTGTAATTGTAATTGTAATTGTAATTGTAATTGATATTGTAATTGTAATTGTAATTGTAATTGTAATTGTAATTGTAATTGCAATTGTAAATGTAATTGTAATTGTAATTGTATTTGTAATTGTAATTGTAATTGTAATTGTAATTGTAATTGTAATTGTAATTGTAATTGTAATTGTAATTGTAATTGTAATTGTAATTGTAATTGTAATTGTAATTGTAATTGTAATTGTAATTGTAATTGTAATTGTAATTGTAATTGTAATTGATATTGTAATTGTAATTGTAATTGTAATTGTAATTGTAATTGCAATTGTAATTGTAATTGTAATTGTAATTGTAATTGTAATTGTAATTGTAATTGTAATTGTAATTGTAATTGTAATTGTAATTGTAATTGTAATTGTAATTGTAATTGTAATTGTAATTGTAATTGTAATTGTAATTGTAATTGTAATTGTAATTGTAATTGTAATTGTAATTGTAATTGTAATTGTAATTGTAATTGTAAGCGTAATTGTAATTGTAATTGTAATTGTAATTGTAATTGTAATTGTAATTGTAATTGTAATTGTAATTGTAATTGTAATTGTAATTGTAATTGTAATTGTAATTGAAATTGTAATTGTAATTGTAATTGCAATTGTAATTGTAATTGTAATTGTAATTTTAATTGTAATTGTAATTGTAATTGTAATTGTAATTGTAATAATTGTAATTGTAATTGTAATTGTAATTGTAATTGTAATTGTAATTGTAATTGTAATTGTAATTGTAATTGCAATTGCAATTGCAATTGTAATTGTAAATGTAATTGTAATTGTAATTGAAATTGTAATTGTAATTGTAATTGTAATTGTAATTGTAATTGTAATTGTAATTGTAATTGTAATTGTAATTGTAATTGTAATTGTAATTGTAATTGTAATTGTAATTGTAATTGTAATTGTAATTGTAATTGTAATTGTAATTGTAATTGTAATTGTAATTGTAATTGTAATTGTAATTGTAATTGTAATTGTAATTGTAATTGTAATTGTAATTGCAATTGTAAATGTAATTGTAATTGTAATTGTAATTGTAATTGTAATTGTAATTGTAATTGTAATTGTAATTGTAATTGTAATTGTAATTGTAATTGTAATTGTAATTGTAATTGTAATTGTAATTATAATTGTAATTGTAATTGTAATTGTAATTGATATTGTAATTGTAATTGTAATTGTAATTGTAATTGTAATTGTAATTGCAATTGTAATTGTAATTGTAATTGTAATTGTAATTGTAATTGTAATTGTAATTGTAATTGTAATTGTAATTGTGATTGTAATTGTAATTGTAATTGTAATTGTAATTGTAATTGTAATTGTAATTGTAATTGTAATTGTAATTGTAATTGTAATTGTAATTGTAATTGTAATTGTAATTGTAATTGTAATTGTAATTGTAATTGTAATTGTAATTGTAATTGTAATTGTAATTGTAATTGTAATTGTAATGGTAATTGTAATTGTAATTGTAATTGTAATTGTAATTGTAATTGTAATTGTAATTGTAATTGTAATTGTAATTGTAATTGTAATTGTAATTGTAATTGTAATTGTAATTGTAATTGTAATTGTAATTGTAATTGTAATTGTAATTGTAATTGTAATTGTAATTGTAATTGTAATTGTAATTGTAATTGTAATTGTAATTGTAATTGTAATTGTAATTGTAATTGTAATTGTAATTGTAATTGTAATTGTAATTGTAATTGTAATTGTAATTGTAACTGTAATTGTAATTGTAATTGTAATGGTAATTGTAATTGTAATTGTAATTGTAATTGTAATTGTAATTGTAATTGTAATTGTAATTGTAATTGTAATTGTAATTGTAATTGTAATTGTAATTGTAATTGTAATTGTAATTGTAATTGTAATTGTAATTGTAATTGTAATTGTAATTGTAATTGTAATTGTAATTGTAATTGTAATTGTAATTGTAATTGTAATTGTAATTGTAATTGTAATTGTAATTGTAATTGTAATTGTAATTGTAATTGTAATTGTAATTGTAATTGTAATTGTAATTGTAATTGTAATTGTAATTGTAATTGTAATTGTAATTGTAATTGTAATTGTAATTGTAATTGTAATTGTAATTGTAGTTGTAATTGTAATTGTAATTGTAATTGTAATTGTAATTGTAATTGTAATTGTAATTGTAATTGTAATTGTAATTGTAATTGTAATTGTAATTGATATTGTAATTGTAATTGTAATTGTAATTGTAATTGTAATTGTAATTGTAATTGTAATTGTAACTGTAATTGTAATTGTAATTGTAATTGTAATTGTAATTGTAATTGTAATTGTAATTGTAATTGTAATTGTAATTGTAATTGTAATTGTAATTGTAATTGTAATTGTAATCGTAATTGTAATTGTAATTGTAATTGTAATTGTAATTGAAATTGTAATTGTAATTGTAATTGTAATTGTAATTGTAATCGTAATTGTAATTGTAATTGTAATTGTAATTGTAATTGTAATTGTAATTGTAATTGTAATTGTAATTGTAATTGTAATTGTAATTGTAATTGTAATTGTAATTGTAATTGTAATTGTAATTGTATTCGTAATTGTAATTGTAATTGTAATTGTAATTGTAATTGTAATTGTAATTGTAATTGTAATTGTAATTGTAATTGTAATTGTAATGGTAATTGTAATTGTAATTGTAATTGTAATTGTAATTGTAATTGTAATTGTAATTGTAATTGTAATTGTAATTGTAATTGTACTTGTAATTGTAATTGAAATTGTAATTGTAATTGTAATTGTAATTGTAATTGTAATTGTAATTGTAATTGTAATTGTAATAGTAATTGTAATTGTAATTGTAATTGTAGTTGTAATTGTAATTGTAATTGTAATTGTAATTGTAATTGTAATTGTAATTGTAATTGTAATTGTAATTGTAATTGTAATTGTAATTGTAATTGTAATTGTAATTGTAATTGTAATTGTAATTGTAATTGTAATTGTAATTGTAATTGTAATTGTAATTGTAATTGTAATTGTAATTGTAATTGTAATTGTAATTGTAATTGTAATTGTAATTGTAATTTTTATTGTAATTGTAATTGTAATTGTAATTGTAATTGTAATTGTAATTGTAATTGTAATTGTAATTGTAATTGTAATTGTAATTGTAATTGTAATTGTAATTGTAATGGTAATTGTACGTGTAATTGTAATTGTAATTGTAATTGTAATTGTAATTGTAATTGTAATTGTAATTCAACCTTTAACCACTCAACCTTCAACCTTCATCCTTCAAGACCTCAACTTTCAACCTTCAACCCCTTAACCTTCAACTTTCAAACCCTCAACCAAAACCTTCTACCGCTCAACCTTTAACCTTCAACCAGTCAACCTTCAATCTTCAGTCCCTCAACTTTCAATCTTCAACCCCACAACCTTCAACCTTCAACCCCTCAACCATCAACCTTCAACTTCTCAACCTTCAACCATCAACCCCTCAACCTGCAACTCCTAAACCTCCAACATTAAACACCTCAACCTTCAACCTTCAACCCCTCAACATTCAACCCCTCAACCTTCAACCTTCAACCACTTAACCTTTAACCTTCAAGCCCTCAACCTTCAACCTTCAACCCCTCTAACTTCAACTTTCAACCTTTAACGGTCAACCCTTCAACCTTCAACCTTCAACCCCTCAACCTTCAACCCTCATCCCCACAACCTTCAACCTTCAACTACTTAACCTTTAACCTTCAAGCCCTCAACCTTCAACCTTCAACCCCTCTAACTTCAACCTTCAACCTATAACGGTCAACCCTTCAACCTTCAACCTTCAACCCCTCAACCTTCAACCTTCATCCCCACAACCTTCAACCTTGAACCCGTCAACCCTTCAACATTCAACCTCCAACTCTTCAACCTTCAATTTTCAACCTGTCAACCTCTCGACCTTCAACCTTCAACTCCTCTACCTGCAACTTTCAACCTCTCAACCTTCAACGATCAACCTCTCAACCTTCAACCTTCACCCCCTCAACCTTCAACATTCAACCCTTCAACCTTCTACCTTCAACCCCTCAACCTTCAACCTTCATCCTTCAACCCCTCAACCTGCAACCAACAACCTCTCAACCTTCAACCTTTAACTCCTCAACCTTCAACCTTCAACCCCTCAACTTTCAACTTTCAACCTTCAACTCCTGAACCTGCAACTTTCAACCTCTCAGACTTCAACATTTAAGTCCTCAACCTTCAACCCCTCAACCCCTCAGGCTCCAACCTTCAACCCCTCAACCTTCAACATTAACCATTTAACCCCTGCACCTTTAACCTTCCACCCGTTATACTTCAACCTTCAATCCTTCAATCTTCAACCTCCAGCCCCTCAACTGATGACCTTCGACGCCTCAACCTTCAACCTTCAACCTCTTAACTTTCAATTTTAAGCCCCTCAATCTTCAACCTTCAACCCCTCAACCTTCAACCTTCAACCTCTCAACCTTCAACCGTCAACCTAACAACCATCAACCCCTCAACCTTCAACCTTCAACCCCTCAACCTTCAAACTTCAGCCCCTCAATCTTTAACTTTCAACCCCTCAATCTTTAACCTTCAACAACCCAACCTTCAATTTTCAACCCCTCAACGATCAACCTCCAACACCTCAACCTTCAACCTTCCACCCCTCAAGCTTCAACTCCTAAACCATCAATCTTAAACACTTCAAACTTCTGCAATCAACCCCTCAACCTTCTACCTCCAACCTTCAACCCCTCAACCTTCAACCTTTAACGCCTCACACTTCAACCTTCAACTTTCAACCTTCAACCTCCAACCTTCAACCTTCAACCATCAACCATTCAACCTTCAACCCCTCAACCTTCAATCTTCAACTAATCAACCCTCAACCCATCAACCTTTAACCTTCAACCCCTCAACCTTCAACCTTCAACCCCTCTACCTTCAACCACCAACCTTCAACCCCTCAACCTTCAACCTTCAACTCCTTCAACCTTCAACCTTTAACCCCTCAACGTTCGACCTTCAACCTTCAACCCCTCAACTTTCAACCTTCAACTCCTCCAACCTTCAACCTTCAACCCCTCAACCTTCAACCTCCAACCTTCAACCCTTCAACCTTCAACCTTCAACTCCTTCAACCTTCAACCTTTAACCCCTCAACCTTCGATCTTCAACCCCTTAACCTTCAACCTTTAACCACTCAACCTTCAACCTTCATCCTTCAAGCCCTCAACTTTCAACCTTCAACCACCCAACCATCTATCTTTAACCCCTCAACCTTCGACCTTTAACCCCTTAACTTTTAACTTTCAAACCCTCAACCTTCAACTTTCTACCCTTCAACCTTCAACCTTCAACCCCTCAACCTTCAAACTTCAACCCCTCAACCTTCAACCTACAACCACTCAACCTTTAATCTTCAGATCCTCAACCTTTAACCTTTGACCCCTCAACCTTTAAACTTCAGCCCATCAATCTTTAACTTTCAACCCCTCAATTTTTAACCTTCAACAACTCAACCTTCAATTTTCAGTCCCTCAACCTTCAATGTTCAACCCCTTAACCTTCAACCTTCAACCCCTCAACGATCAACCTCCAACACCTCAACCTTCAACCTTCAACCCCTCAACTTTCAACTCCTAAACCATCAATCTTAAACACTTCAACCTTGTACAATCAACCTCTCAACCTTCAACCTCCAACCTTCAACCCCTCAACCTTCAGCTTTCAACTCCTTCAACCTTCAACCTTCAACCCCTACACCTTCAGCTTTCAACCCCTCAAACTTCAACGTTTAACCCTCAACCTTCAACGTTCAACGCCTCAAACTTTAACCTTCAACCTTCAACCTTCAACCTCCAACCTGCAACCTTCAACCTTCAACCCTTCAACCTTCAACCTTCAACCCCTCAATATTCAACCCCTTAACCTTCAACCTTCAACTTCCCAACCTTCAACTTTCAAGCCCTCAACCTTCAATATTCAACCCCTCTAACTTCAACCTTCAACCCCTCAACCTTCAACCCGTCAACCTTTAACCTTCAACCCCTCAACCTTCAACCTTCAACCCCTCAACATTCAAACCTCCAACCTTCAACCCCTCAACCTTCAACTCCTCAACCTTCAACCTTCAACCTTCAACCCCTCAACCTTCAACCTTCAACTCCTTCAACCTTCAATCTTTGACCTTCAACCCCTCAACTTTCAACCTTCAACTCCTTCAACCTTCAACCCTTCAACACCTCAACCTTCATCCTTCAACCCCTCAACCTTCAACCTTCAGCCCCTAAACGTTCAACCTCGAACCTTCAACCCCTCAACCTTCAACCTTCAACTCCTTCAACCTTCAACCTTTAATCCCTCAACCTTCGATCTTCAACCCCTTAACCTTCAACCTTTAACCACTCAACCTTCAACCTTCATCCTTCAAACCCTCAACTTTCAACCTTCAACCACCCAACCATCTACCTTTAACCCCTCAACCTTCGACCTTCAACCCCTTAACCTTTAACTTTCAAACCCTCAACCTTCAACCTTCTACAACTCAACCTGTAACCTTCAACCAGTCAACCTTCAATCTTCAGTCCCTCAACTTTCAATCTTCAACCCCACAACCTTCAACCTTTAACCCCTCAACCATCAACCTTCAACTTCTCAACCTTCAACCTTCAACCCCTCAACCTTCAACTCCTAAACCTCCAACCTTAAACACCTCAACCTTCAACCTTCAAGCCCTCAACCTTCAATCTTCAACTCCCCATCATTCAGTCCCTTAACCTTCAACCTTCAACCACTTAACCTTTAACCTTCAACCCCTCAACCTTCAACCTCAAACCTTCAACCCCTTAACCTTCATCCTTCAACCCCTCAACCTTCAACCTTCAACCCCTCAACGTTCAACCTCCAACCTTCAACCCCTCAACCTTCAACCTTCAACTCCTTCAACCTTCAACCTTTAACCCCTCAACTTTCGATATTCAACCCCTTAACCTTCAACCTTTAACCACTCAACCTTCAACTTTCATCCTTCAAGCCCTCAACTTTCAACCTTCAACCACCCAACCATCTATCTTTAACTACTCAACCTTCGACCTTCAACCCCTTAACCTTTAACTTTCAAACCCTCAACCTTCAACCTTCTACCCCTCAACCTTCAACCTTCAACCCCTCAACCTTCAAACTTCAACCCCTCAACCTTCAACCTACAACCACTCAACCTTTAATCTTCAGCCCCTCAACCTTTAACCTTCGACCCCTCAACCTTTAAACTTCAGCCCCTTAATCTTTAACTTTCAACCCCTCAATCTTTAACCTTCAACAACTCAACCTTCAATTTTCGGTCCCTCAACCTTCAATGTTCAACCCCTTAACCTTCAACCTTCAACCCCTAAACGATCAACCTCCAACACCTCAACCTTCAACCTTCAACCCCTCAACCTTCAACTCCTAAACCATCAACCTTAAACACTTCTACCTTGTACAATCAACCCCTCAACCTTCAACCTCCAACCTTGAACCCCTCAACCTTCAGCCTTCAACTCCTTCAACCTTCAACCTTCAACCCCTACACCTTCAACTTTCAACCCCTTAAACTTCAACGTTTAACCCTCAACCTTCAACGTTCAACGCCTCAAACTTCAACCTCCAACCTGCAACCTTCAAACTTCATCCTTTCAACATTCAACCCCTCTAACTTCAACCTTCAACCCCTCAACCTTCAACCCATCAACCTTTAACCTTCAACCCCTCAACCTTCAACCTCCAACCCCTCAACCTTCAACCTCCAACCTTCAAACCCTCAACCTTCAACCTTCAGCTCCTCAACCTTCAACCTTCAACCTTCAACCCCTCAACCTTCAACCTTCAACTCCTTCAACCTTCAACCTTTAACCTTCAAACCCTCAACTTTCAACCTTCAACTCCTTCAACCTTCAACCTTCAACCCCTCAACCTTCATCCTTCAACCCCTCAACCTTCAACCTTCGACCCCTCAATGTTCAACCTCCAACCTTCAACCCCTCAACCTTCAACCTTCAACTCCTTCAACCTTCAACCTTTAATCCCCCAACCTTCGATCTTCAACCGCTTAACCTTCAACCTTTAACCATTCAACCTTCAACCTTCATCCTTCAAGCCCTCAACTTTCAACCTTCAACCACCCAACCATCTATCTTTAACCCCTCAACCTTCGACCTTCAACCCCTTAACCTTTAACTTTCAAACCCTCAACCTTCAACCTTCTACCCCTCAACCTGTAACCTTCAACCAGTCAACCTTCAATCTTCAGTCCCTCAACTTTCAATCTTAAACCCCACAACATTCAACCTTCAACCCCTCAACCATCAACCTTCAACTTCTCAACCTTCAACCTTCAAGCCCTCAACTTTCAACCTTCAACTCCCCAACATTCAGTCCCTCAACATTCAACCTTCAACCACTTAACCTTTAACCTTCAACCTCTCAACCTTCAACCTTCAACCTTCAACCCCTCAATCTTCAAAATTCAACCCCTCAATATTCAACCCCTTAACCTTCAACCTTCAACTTCCCAACATTCAACTTTCAAGCCCTCAACCTTCAACCTTCAACCCCTCTAACTTTAACCTTCAACCCCTCAACCTTCAACCCATCAACCTTTAACCTTCAACCCCTCAACCTTCAACCTTCAACCCCTCAACCTTCAACCTGCAACCTTCAACCCCTCAACCTTCAAACTTCAACTCCTCAACCTTCAACCTATAACCCCTCAACCTTCAACCTCCAACCTTCAACCCCTCAACCTTCAACCTTCAACTCCTTCAACCTTCAACCTTTAACCCCTCAACGTTCGACCTTCAACCCCTCAACCTTCAACCTTCAACTCCTTCAACCTTCAACCTTTAACCTTCAACCCCTCAACTTTCAACCTTCAATTCCTTCAACCTTCAACCTTCAACCCCTCAACCTTCATCCTTCAACCCCTCAACCTTCAACCTTCAACCCCTCAACGTTCAACCTCCAACCTTCAACCCCTCAACCTTCAACCTTCAACCTGTCAGACTTCAACATTTAACTCCCCAACATTCAGTCCCTTAACCTTCAACCTTCAACCACTTAACCTTCAACCTTCAACCCCTCAATCTTCAGCCTCAAACCTTCAACCCCTCAACCTTCATCCTTCAACACCTCAACCTTCAACCTTCAACCCCTCAACGTTCAACCTCCAACCTTCAACCCCTCAACCTTCAACCTTCAACCTTCAACCTTTAACCCCTCAACCTTCGATCTTCAACCCCTTAACCTTCAACCTTTAACCACTCAACCTTCAACTTTCATCCTTCAAGCCCTCAACTTTCAACCTTCAACCACCCAACCATCTATCTTTAACCCCTCTACCTTCGACCTTCAACCCCTTAACCTTTAACTTTCAAACACTCAGCCTTCAACCTTCTACCCCTCAACCTTCAACCTTCAACCTTCAACCCCTCAACCTTCAAACTTCAACCCCTCAACCTTCAACCTACAACCACTCAACCTTTAATCTTCAGACCCTCAACCTTCGACCCCTCAACCTTTATACTTCAGCCCCTCAATCTTTAACTTTCAACCCGTCAATCTTTAACCTTCAATGTTCCCCCCTTAACCTTTAACCTTCAATCCCTCAACGATCAACCTCCAACACCTCAACCTTCAACCTTCAACCCCTCAACCTTCAATTAGTAAACCATCAATCTTAAACACTTCAACTTTGTACAATCAACCCCTCAACCTTCAACCTCCAACCATCAACCCCTCAACCTTCAGCCTTCAACTCCTTCAACCTTCAACCTTCAACCCCTACACCTTCAACTTCCAACCCCTCAAACTTCAACGTTTAACCTTTAACTTTCAACGTTCAACGCCTCAAACTTCAACCTTCAAACTTCAACCTTCAACCTTCAACCTCCAACCTGCAACCTTCAACCTTCAACCTTTCAACCTTCAACCCCTCTAACTTCAACCTTCAACCCCTCAACCTTCAACCCATCAACCTTTAACCTTCAACCCCTCAACCTTCAACCTTCAACCCCTCAACCTTCAACCTCCAATCTTCAACCCCTCAACCTTCAACCTTCAACTCCTCAACCTTCAACCTTCAACCCCTCAACCTTCAACCTCCAACCTTCAACCCCTCAACCTTCAACCTTCAACTCCTTCAACCTTCAACCTTTAACCCCTCAAGCTTCGACCTTCAACCTTCAACCCTTCAGCCGTCAACTTTCAACTCCTTCAACATTCAACCTTTAACCTTCAACCCCTCAACTTTCAACCTTCAACTCCTTCAATCTTCAACCTTCAACCCCTCAACCTTCAACCTCCAACCTTCAACCCCTCAACCTTCAACCTTCAACTCCTTCAACCTTCAACCTATAACCCCTCAAGCTTCGACCTTCAACCTTCAACCCCTCAACCTTCAACTTTCAACTCCTTCAACATTCAACCTTTAACTTTCAACCCCTCAACTTTCAACCTTCAACTCCTTCAACCTTCAACCTTTAACCCCTCAAGCTTCGACCTTCAACCTTCAACCCCTCAACCTTCAACTTTCAACTCCTTCAACATTCAACCTTTAACCTTCAACCCCTCAACTTTCAACCTTCAACTAGTTCAACCTCCAACCTTCAACCCCTCAACCTTCAACCTTCAACTCCTTCAACCTTCAACCTTTAACCCCTCAACCTTCGATCTTCAACCGCTTAACCTTCAACCTTTAACAACTCAACCTTCAACCTTCATCCTTCAAGCCCTCAACTTTCAACCTTCAACCACCCAACCATCTATCTTTAACCCCTCAACCTTCGACCTTCATCCCCTTAACCTTTAACTTTCAAACACTCAACCTTCAACCTTCTACCCCTCAACCTGTAACCTTCAACCAGTCAACCTTTAATCTTCAGTCCCTCAACTTTCAATCTTAAACCCCACAACCTTCAACCTTCAACCCCTCAACCATCAACCTTCATTTTCTCAACCTTCAACCTTCAACCCCTCAACCTTCAACTCCTAAACCTCCAACCTTAAACACCTCAACCTTCAACCTTCAAACCCTCAACCTTCAACCTTCAACTCCCCAACATTCAATCCCTCAATCTTCAACCTTCAACCACTTAACCTTTAACCTTCAACCTCTCAACCTTCAACCTCAAACCTTCAACCCCTCAATCTTCAACCTTCGACCCCTCAATATCCAACCCCTTAACCTTCAACCTTCAACTTCCCAACCTTTAACTTTCAAGCCCTCAACCTTCAACCTTCAACCCCTCTAACTTCAACCTTCAACCCCTCAACCTTCAACCCATCAACCTTTAACCTTCAACCCCTCAACCTGTAACCTTCAACCAGTCAACCTTCAATCTTCAGTCCCTCAACTTACAATTTTAAACCCCACAACCTTCAACCTTCAACCCCTCAACCTTCAACCTTCAACCACTTAACCTTTAACCTTCAACCCCTCAACCTACAACCTCAAACCTTCAACCCCTTAACCTTCATCCTTCAACCCCTCAACCTTCAACCTTCAACCCCTCAACGTTCAACCGCCAACCTTCAACCCCTCAACCTTCAACCTTCAACTCCTTCAACCTTCAACCTTTAACCCCTCAACATTCGATATTCAACCCCTTAACCTTCAACCTTTAACCACTCAACCTTCAACTTTCATCCTTCAAGCCCTCAACTTTCAACCTTCAACCACCCAACCATCTATCTTTAACTACTCAACCTTCGACCTTCAACCCCTTAACCTTTAACTTTCAAACCCTCAACCTTCAACCTTCTACCCCTCAACCTTCAACCTTCAAGCCCTCAACCTTCAAACTTCAACCCCTCAACCTTCAACTTACAACCACTCAACCTTTAATCTTCAGCCCCTCAACCTTTAACCTTCGACCCCTCAACCTTTATACTTCAGCCCCTTAATCTTTAACTTTCAACCCCTCAATCTTTAACCTTCAACAACTCAACCTTCAATTTTCAGTCCCTCAACCTTCAATGTTCAACCCCTTAACCTTCAACCTTCAACCCCTAAACGATCAACCTCCAACACCTCAACCTTCAACCTTCAACCCCTCAACCTTCAACTCCTAAACCATCAACCTTAAACACTTCTACCTTGTACAATCAACCCCTCAATCTTCAACCTCCAACCTTGAACCCCTCAACATTCAGCCTTCAACTCCTTCAACCTTCAACCTTCAACCCCTACACCTTCAACTTTCAACCCCTTAAACTTCAACGTTTAACCCTCAACCTTCAACGTTCAACGCCTCAAACTTCAACCTCCAACCTGCAACCTTCAACCTTCAACCTTTCAACATTCAACCGCTCTAACTTCAACCTTCAACCCCTCAACCTTCAACCCATCAACCTTTAACCTTCAACCCCTCAACCTTCAACCTTCAACCCCTCAACCTTCAACCTCCAACCTTCAAACCCTCAACCTTCAACCTTCAGCTCCTCAACCTTCAACCTTCAACCTTCAACCTTCAACCCCTCAACCTTCAACCCATCAACCTTTAACCTTCAACCCCTCAACCTTCAACCTTCAACCCCTCAACCTTCAACCTCCAACCTTCAAACCCCCAACCTTCAACCTTCAGCTCCTCAACCTTCAACCTTCAACCTTCAACCCCTCAACCTTCAACCTTCAACTCCTTCAACCTTCAACCTTTAACCTTCAAACCTTCAACTTTCAACCTTCAACTCCTTCAACCTTCAACCTTCAACCCCTCAACCTTCATCCTTCAACCCCTCAACCTTCAACCTTCGACCCCTCAACGTTCAACCTCCAACCTTCAACCCCTCAACCTTCAACCTTCAACTCCTTCAACCTTCAACCTTTAATCCCCCAACCTTCGATCTTCAACCGCTTAACCTTCAACCTTTAACCATTCAACCTTCAACCTTCATCCTTCAAGCCCTCAACTTTCAACCTTCAAAGACCCAACCATCTATCTTTAACCCCTCAACCTTCGACCTTCAACCCCTTAACCTTTAACTTTCAAACCACCAACCGTCAACCTTCTACCCCTCAACCTGTAACCTTCAACCAGTCAACCTTCAATCTTCAGTCCTTCAACTTTCAATATTAAACCCCACAACATTCAACCTTCAACCCCTCAACCATCAACCTTCAACTTCTCAACCTTCAACCTTCAAGCCCTCAACCTTCAACCTTCAACTCCCCAACATTCAGTCCCTCAACATTCAACCTTCAACCACTTAACCTTTAACCTTCAACCTCTCAACCTTCAACCTTCAACCTTCAACCTTCAACCCCTCAATCTTCAACCTTCAACCCCTCACTATTCAACCCCTTAACCTTCAACCTTCAACTTCCCAAAATTCAACTTTCAAGCCCTCAACCTTCAACCTTCAACCCCTCTAACTTCAACCTTCAACCCCTCAACCTTCAACCTTCAACCCCTCAACCTTCAACCTGCAACCTTCAACCCCTCAACCTTCAAAGTTCAACTCCTCAACCTTCAACCTTCAACCCCTCAACCTTCAACCTCCAACCTTCAACCCCTCAACCTTCAACCTTCAACTCCTTCAACCTTCAACCTTTAACCCCTCAACCTTCGACCTTCAACCCCTCAACCTTCAACCTTCAACTCCTTCAACCTTCAACCTTTAACCTTCAACCCCTCAACTTTCAACCTTCAAATCCTTCAACCTTCAACCTTCCACCCCTCAACCTTCATCCTTCAACCCCTCAACCTTCAACCTTCAACCCCTCAACGTTCAACCTCCAACCTTCAACCCCTCAACCTTCAACATTCAACCTGTCAGACTTCAACATTTAACTCCCCAACATTCAGTAACTTAACCTTCAACCTTCAACCACTTAACCTTTAACCTTCAACCCCTCAATCTTCAGCCTCAAACCTTCAACCCCTCAACCTTCATCCTTCAACACCTCAACCTTCAACCTTCAACCCCTCAACGTTCAACCTCCAACCTTCACCCCTCAACCTTCAACCTTCAACCTTCAACCTTTAACCCCTCAACCTTCGATCTTCAACCCCTTAACCTTCAACCTTTAACCACTCAACCTTCAACTTTCATCCTTCAAGCCCTCAACTTTTAACCATCAACCACCCAACCATCTATCTTTAACCCCTCTACCTTAGACCTTCAACCCCTTAACCTTTAACTTTCAAACACTCAGCCTTCAACCTTCTACCCCTCAACCTTCAACCTTCAACCTTCAACCCCTCAACCTTCAAACTTCAACCCCTCAACCTTCAACCTACAACCACTCAACCTTTAATCTTCAGACCCTCAACTTTCGACCCCTCAACCTTTATACTTCAGCCTCTCAATCTTTAACCTTCAATGTTCCCCCCTTAACCTTCAACCTTCAACCCCTCAACGATCAACCTCCAACACCTCAACCTTCAACCTTCAACCCCTCAACCTTCAATTCCTAAACCATCAATCTTAAACACTTCAACTTTGTACAATCAACCCCTCAACCTTCAACCTTCAACCTTCAACCCCTACACCTTCAACTTCCAACCCCTCAAACTTCAACGTTTAACCTTCAACCTTCAACGTTCAACGAATCAAACTTCAACCTTCAACCTTCAACCTTCAACCTTCAACCTCCAACCTGCAACCTTCAACCTTCAACCTTTCAACCTTCAACCCCTCTAACTTCAACCTTCAACCCCTTGACCTTCAACCCATCAACCTTTAACCTTCAACCCCTCAACCTTCAACCTCCAATCTTCAACCCCTCAACCTTCAACCTTCAACTCCTCAACCTTCAACCTTCAACCCCTCAACCTCTAACCTCCAACCTTCAACCCCTCAACCTGCAACCTTCAACCTTTAACCCCTCAAGCTTCGACCTTCAACCTTCAACCCCTCAACCTTCAACCTTCAACTCCTTCAACATTGAACCTTTAACCTCCAACCCCTCAACTTTCAACCTTCAACTCCTTCAATCTTCAACCTTCAACCCCTCAACCTTCATCCTTCAACCCCTCAACCTTCAACGTTCAACGCCTCAACGTTCAACCTCCAACCTTCAACCCCTCAACCTTCAACCTTCAACTCCTTCAACCTTCAACCTTTAACCCCTCAACCTTCGATCTTCAACCGCTTAACCTTCAACCTTTAACCACTCAACCTTCAACCTTCATCCTTCAAGCCCTCAACTTTCAACCTTCAACCACCCAACCATCTATCTTTAATCCCTCAACCTTCGACCTTCATCCCCTTAACCTTTAACTTTCAAACCCTCAACCTTCAACCTTCTACCCCTCAACCTGTAACCTTCAACCAGTCAACCTTTAATCTTCAGTCCCTCAACTTTCAATCTTAAACCGCACAACCTTCAACCTTCAACCCCTCAACCATCAACCTTCAACTTCTCAACCTTCAACCTTCAACCCCTCAACCTTTAACTCCTAAACCTCCAACCTTAAACACCTCAACCTTCAACCTTCAAACCCTCAACCTTCAACCTTCAACTCCCCAACATTCAATCCCTCAATCTTCAACCTTCAACCACTAAACCTTTAACCTTCAACCTCTCAACCTTCAACCTCAAACCTTCAACCCCTCAATTTTCAACCTTCGACCAATCAATATCCAACCCCTTAACCTTCAACCTTCAACTTCCCAACCTTTAACTTTCAAGCCCTCAACCTTCAACCTTCAACCCCTCTAACTTCAACCTTCAACCCCTCAACCTTCAACCCATCAACCTTTAACCTTCAACCCCTCAACCTGTAACCTTCAACCAGTCAACCTTCAATCTTCAGTCCCTCAACTTACAATCTTAAACCCCACAACCTTCAACCTTCAACACCTCAACCATCAACCTTCAACTTCTCAACCTTCAACCTTCAACCCCTCAACCTTCAACTCCTAAACCTCCAACCTTAAACACCTCAACCCTCAACCTTCAAGCCCTCAACCTTCAACCTTCAACTCCCCAACATTCAGTCCCTCAACCTTCAACCTTCAACCACTTAACCTTTAACCTTCAACCTCTCAACCTTCAACCTTCAATCTTCAACCCCTCAATCTTCAACCTTAAACCTCTCAATATTCAACCCCTTAACCTTCAAACTTCAACTTCCCAACCTTCAACTTTCAAGCCCTCAACCTTCAACCTTCAACCCCTCTAACTTCAACCTTCAACCCCTCAACCTTCAACTCATCAACCTTTAACCTTCAACCCCTCAACCTTCAACCTTCAACCCCTCAACCTTCAACCTCCAACCTTCAACCCCTCAACCTTCAACCTTCAACTCCTCAACCTTCAACCTTCAACCCCTCAACCTTCAACCTCCAACCTTCAACCCCACAACCTTCAACATTCAACTCCTTCAACCTTCAAAATTCAACCCCTCAACCTTCGACCTTCAACTTTCAACCCCTCAACCTTCAACCTTCAACTCCTTCAACCTTCAACCTTCAATCTTCAACCCCTCAACCTTCAACCTTCAACCCCTCAACTGTCAACCTTCAACTCCTTCAACCTTCAACCTTCAACTCCTTCAACCTTCAACCTTTAACCCCTCAACCTTCGATCTTCAACCGCTTAACCTTCAACCTTTAACCACTCGACCTTCAACCTTCATCCTTCAAACCCTCAACTTTCAACCTTCAACCACCCAACCATTTATCTTTAACCCCTCAACCTTCGACCTTCAACCCCTTAACGTTTAACTTTCAAACCCTCAACTTTCAACCTTCTAAACCTCAACCTGTAACCTTCAACCAGTCAATTTTCAATCTTCAGTCTCTCAACTTTCAATCTTCAACATCTCAACCATCAACCTTCAACTTCTCAACCTTCAACCTTCAACCCCTCAACCTTCAACTCCTAAACCTCCAACCTTAAACACCACAACCTTCAACCTTCCAGCCCTCAACCTTCAACCTTCAACCACTTAACCTTTAACCTTCAACCTCTCAACCTTCAACCTTCAACCTTCAACCCCTCAATCTTCAACCTTCAACCCCTCAATATTCAACCCCTTAACCTTCAACCTTCAACTTCCCAACCTTCAACTTTCAAGCCCTCAACCTTCAACCTTCAACCCCTCTAACTTCAACCTTCAACCCCTCAACCTTCAACCCATCAACCTTTAACCTTCAACCCCTCAACCTTCAACCTTCAACCCCTCAACCTTCAACCTTCAATCCCTCAACCTTCAACCTTCAACTCCTCAACCTTCAACCTTCAACCCCTCAACGTTCAACCTCCAACCTTCAACCCCTCAACCTTCAACCTTCAACTCCTTCAACCTTCAACCTTTAACCAATCAACCTTCGACCTTCAACCTTCAACTCCTCAACCTTCAACCTTCAACTCCTTCAACCTTCAACCTTTAACCTTCAACCCCTCAACTTTCAACCTTCAACTCCTTCAACCTTCAACCTTCAGCCCCTCAACCTTCATCCTTCAACCCCTCAACCTTCAACCCCTCAACGTTCAACCTCCAACCTTCAACCCCTCAACCTTCAACCTTCAACTCCTTCAACCTACCTTCAACCTTTAACCCCTCAACCTTCGACCTTCAACCTTCAACCCCTCAACCTTCAACCTTCAACTCCTAAACCTCCAACCTTAAACACCTCAACCTTCAACCTTCAAGCCCTCAACCTTCAACCTTCAAATCCCCAACATTCAGTCCCTCAACCTTCAACCTTCAACCACTTAACCTTTAACCTTCAAACTCTCAACCTTCAACCTTCAACCTTCAACCCCTCAATCTTCAACCTTCAACCCCTCAATATTCAACCCCTTAACCTTCAACCTTTAACTTCCCAACCTTTAACTTTCAAGCCCTCAACCTTCAACCTTCAACCCCTCTAACTTCAACCTTCAACCCCTCAACCTTCAATGCATCAACCTTTAACCTACAACCCCTCAACCTTCAACATTCAACCCCTCAACCTTCAAACTTCAACTCCTCATCCTTCAACCTTCAACCCCTCAACGTTCAACCTCCAACCTTCAACCCCTCAACCTTCGACCTTCAACTCCTTCAACCTTCAACCTTTAACCCCTCAACCTTCGACCTTCAACCTTCAACCCCTCAACCTTCAACCTTCAACTCCTCCAACCTTCAACCTTTAACCTTCAACCCCTCAACTTTCAACCTTCAACTCCTTCAACCTTCAACCTTCAACCCCTCAACCTTCATCCTACAACCCCTCAACCTTCAACCTTCAACCCCTCAACGTTCAACCTTCAACCTTCAACCCATCAACCTTTAACCTTCAATCCCTCAACCTTCAACCTTCAACCCCTCAACCTTCAACCTTCAACCCCTCAACCTTCAACCTTCAACTCCTCAACCTTCAACCTTCAACCCCTCAACGTTCAACCTCCAACATTCAACCCCTCAACCTTCAACCTTCAACTCCTTCAACCTTCAACCTTTAACCCCTGAACCTTCGACCTTCAACCTTCAACCCCTCAACCTTCAACCTTCAACTCCTTCAACCTTCAACCTTTAACCTTCAACCGCTCAACTTTCAACCATCAACTCCTTCAACCTTCAACCTTTAACCCCTCAACCTTCGATCTTCAACCCCTTAACCTTCGACCTTCAACCCCTTCACCTATAACTTTCAAACCCTCAACCTCCAACCTTCAACCCCTCAACCTTCAACCTTCAACTCCTTCAACCTTTAACCTTCAACCCCTCAACTTTCAACCTTCAACTTCTTCAACCTTCAACCTTTAACCACTCAACCTTCTACCTTCATCCTTCAAGCCCTCCACTTTCAACCTTCAACCAGCCAACCATCTATATTTAACCCCTCAACCTTCGACCTTCAACCCCTTCACCTTTAACTTTCAAACCCTCAACCTTCAACCTTCTACCGCTCAACTTTCAACCTTCAACTCCTTCAACCTTCAACCTTCAACCCCTCAACCTTCATCCTTCAACCCCTCAACCTTCAACCTTCAACCCCTCAACGTTCAACCTCCAACCTTCAACCCCTCAACCTTCAACCTACAACTCCTTCAACCTTCAACCTTTAACCCCTCAACCTTCGACCTTCAACCTTCAACCCCTCAACCTTTAACCGTCAACTCCTAAACCTCCAACCTTAAACACCTCAACCTTCAACCTTCAAGCCCTCAACCTTCAACCTTCAAATCCCCAACATTCAGTCCCTCAACCTTCAACCTTCAACCACTTAACCTTTAACCTTCAACCTCTCAACCTTCAACCTTCAACCTTCAACCCCTCAATCTTCAACCTTCAACCCCTCAATATTCAACCCCTTAACCTTCAACCTTTAACTTCCCAACCTTTAACTTTCAAGCAATCAACCTTCAACCCCTCTAACTTCAACCTTCAACCCCTCAACCTTCAACCCATCAACCTTTAACCTACAACCCCTCAACCTTCAACCTTCAACCCCTCAACCTTCAACATTCAACCCCTCAACCTTCAACCTTCAACTCCTCATCCTTCAACCTTCAACCCCTCAACGTTCAACCTCCAACCTTCAACCCCTCAACCTTCAACCTTCAACTCCTTCAACCTTCAACCTTTAACCCCTCAACCTTCGACCTTCAACCTTCAACCCCTCAACCTTCAACCTTCAACTCCTCCAACCTTCAACCTTTAACCTTCAACCCCTCAACTTTCAACCTTCAACTCCATCAACCTTCAACCTTCAACCCCTCAACCTTCATCCTTCAACCCCTCAACCTTCAACCTTCAACCCCTCAACGTTCAACCTCCAACCTTCAACCCCTCAACCTTCAACCTTCAACTCCTTCAACCTTCAACCTTTAACCCCTCAACCTTCGACCTTCAACCTTCAACCCCTCAACCTTCAACCTTCAACTCCTCCAACCTTCAACCTTTAACCTTCAACCCCTCAACTTTCAACCTTCAACTCCATCAACCTTCAACCTTCAACCCCTCAACCTTCATCCTTCAACCCCTCAACCTTCAACCTTCAACCCCTCAACCTTCAACCTTCAACTCCTTCAACCTTCAACCCTTTAACCTTCAACCCCTCAACTTTCAACCTTCAACTCCTTCAACCCCTCAACCATCAACCTTCAACTTCTCAACCTTCAACCTTCAACCCCTCAACCTTCAACTCCTAAACCTCCAACCTTAAACACCTCAACCTTCAACCTTCAAGCCCTCAACCTTCAACCTTCAACCCCTCAACCTTCAACCTCCAACCTTCAACCCCTCAACCTTCAACCTTCAACTCCTCAACCTTCAACCTTCAACCCCTCAACCTTCAACTCCTAAACCTCCAACCTTAAACACCACAACCTTCAACCTTGTAATTGTAATTGTAATTGTAATTGTAATTGTAATTGTAATTGTAATTGTAATTGTAATTGTACTTGTAATTGTAATTGTAATTGTAATTGTAATTGTAATTGTAATTGTAATTGTAATTGTAATTATAATTGTAATTGTAATTGTAATTGTAATTGTAATTGTAATTCTAATTGTAATTGTAATTGTAATAGTAATTTTAATTGTAATTGTAATTGTAATTGTAATTGTAATTGTAATTGTAATTGTAATTGTAATTGTAATTGTAATTGTAATTGTAATTGTAATTGTAATTGTAACTGTAATTGTAATTGTAACTGTAATTGTAATTGTAATTGTAATTGTAATTGTAATTGTAATTGTAATTGTAATTGTAATTGTAATTGTAATTGTAATTGTAATTGTAATTGTAATTGTAATTGTAATTGTAATTGTAATTGTAATTGTAATTGTAATTGTAATTGTAATTGTAATTGTAATTTTAATTGTAATTGTAAGTGTAATTGTAATTGTAATTGTAATTGTAATTGTAATTGTAATTGTAATTGTAATTGTAGTTTTAATTGTAATTGTAATTGTAATTGTAATTATAATTGTAATTGTAATTGTAATTGTAATTGTAATTGTAATTGTAATGGTAATTGTAATTGTAATTGTAATTGTAATTGTAATTGTAATTGTAATTGTAATTGTAATTGTAATTGTAATTGTAATTGTAATTGTAATTGTAATTGTAATTGTAATTGTAATTGTAATTGTAATTGTAATTGTAAGTGTAATTGTAATTGTAATTGTAATGGGAATTGTAATTGTAATTGTAAATGTAACTGTAATTGTAATTGTAATTGTAATTGTAATTGTAATTGTAATTGTAATTGTAATTGTAATTGTAATTGTAATTGTAATTGTAATTGTAATTGTAATTGTAATTGTAATTGTAATTGTAATTGTAATTGTAATTGTAATTGTAATTGTAATTGTAATTGTAATTGTAATTGTAATTGTAATTGTAATTGTAATTGTAATTGTAATTGTAATTGTAATTGTAGTTGTAATTGTAATTGTAATTGTAATTGTAATTGTAATTGTAATTGTAATTGTAATTGTAATTGTAATTGTAATCGTAATTGTAATAGTAATTGTAATTGTAATTGTAATTGAAATTGTAATTGTAATTGTAATTGTAATTGTAATTGTAATTGTAATTGTAATTGTAATTGTAATTGTAATTGTAATTGTAATGGTAATTGTAATTGTAATTGTAATTGTAATTGTAATTGTAATTGTAATTGTAATTGTAATTGTAATTGTAATTGTTATTGTAATTGTAATTGTAATTGTAATTGTACTTGTAATTGTAATTGAAATTGTAATTGTAATTGTAATTGTAATTGTAATTGTAATTGTAATTGTAATTGTAATTGTAATTGTAATTGTAATTGTAATTGTAATTGTAATAGTAATTGTAATTGTAATTGTAATTGTAGTTGTAATTGTAATTGTATTTGTAATTGTAATTGTAATTGTAATTGTAATTGTAATTGTAATTGTAATTGTAATTGTAATTGTAATTGTAATTGTAATTGTAATTGTAATTGTAAGTGTAATTGTAATTGTAATTGTAATTGTAATTGTAATTGTTATTGTAATTGTAATTGTAATTGTAATTGTAATTGTAATTGTAATTGTAATTGTAATTGTAATTGTAATGGTAATTGTACGTGTAATTGTAATTGTAATTGTAATTGTAATTGTAATTGTAATTGTAATTGTAATTGTAATTGTAATTCAACCTTTAACCACTCAACCTTCAACCTTCATCCTTCAAGCCCTCAACTTTCAACCTTCAACCCCTTAACCTTCAACTTTCAAACCTTCAACCAAAACCTTCTACCGCTCAACCTTTAACCTTCAACCAGTCAACCTTCAATCTTCAGTCCCTCAACTTTCAATCCTCAACCCCACAACCTTCAACCTTCAACCCCTCAACCATCAACCTTCAACTTCTCAACCTTTAACCATCAACCCCTCAACCTGCAACTCCTAAACCTCCAACATTAAACACCTCAACCTTCAACCTTCAACCCCTCAACATTCAACCCCTCAACCTTCAACCTTCAACCACTTAACCTTTAACCTTCAAGCCCTCAACCTTCAACCTTCAACCCCTCTAACTTCAACTTTCAACCTTTAACGGTCAACCCTTCAACCTTCAACCTTCAACCCCTCAACCTTCAACCGTCATCCCCACAACCTTCAACCTTCAACTACTTAACCTTTAACCTTCAAGCCCTCAACCTTCAACCTTCAACCCCTCTAACTTCAACCTTCAACCTATAACGGTCAACCCTTCAACCTTCAACCTTCAACCCCTCAACCTTCAACCTTCATCCCCACAACCTTCAACCTTGAACCCGTCAACCCTTCAACATTCAACCTCCAACTCTTCAACCTTCAATTTTCAACCTGTCAACCTCTCAACCTTCAACCTTCAACTCCTCTACCTGCAACTTTCAACTTCTCAACCTTCAACGATCAACCTCTCAACCTTCAACCTTCACCCCCTCAACCTTCAACATTCAACCCTTCAACCTTCTACCTTCAACCCCTCAACCTTCAACCTTCATCCTTCAACCCCTCAACCTGCAACCAACAACCTCTCAACCTTCAACCTTTAACTCCTCAACCTTCAACCTTCAACCCCTCAACTTTCAACTTTCAACCATCAACTCCTGAACCTGCAACTTTCAACCACTCAGACTTCAACATTTAAGTCCTCAACCTTCAACCCCTCAACCCCTCAGGCTCCAACCTTCAACCCCTCAACCTTCAACATTAACCATTTAACCCCTGCACCTTTAACCTTCCACCCGTTATACTTCAACCTTCAATCCTTCAATCTTCAACCTCCAGCCCCTCAACTGATGACCTTCGACGCCTCAACCTTCAACCTTCAACCTCTTAACTTTCAATTTTAAGCCCCTCAATCTTCAACCTTCAACCCCTCAACCTTCAACCTTCAACCTCTCAACCTTCAACCGTCAACCTAACAACCATCAACCCCTCAACCTTCAACCTTCAACCCCTCAACCTTCAAACTTCAGCCCCTCAATCTTTAACTTTCAACCCCTCAATCTTTAACCTTCAACAACCCAACCTTCAATTTTCAACCCCTCAACGATCAACCTCCAACACCTCAACCTTCAACCTTCCACCCCTCAAGCTTCAACTCCTAAACCATCAATCTTAAACACTTCAAACTTCTGCAATCAACCCCTCAACCTTCTACCTCCAACCTTCAACCCCTCAACCTTCAACCTTTAACGCCTCAAACTTCAACCTTCAACTTTCAACCTTCAACCTCCAACCTTCAACCTTCAACCTTCAACCATTCAACCTTCAAATCCTCAACCTTCAATCTTCAACTAATCAACCCTCAACCCATCAACCTTTAACCTTCAACCCCTCAACCTTCAACCTTCAACTAATTCAACCTTCAACCTTTAACCTTCAACCCCTCAACTTTCAACCTTCAACTCCTCCAACCTTCAACCTTCAACCCCTCAACCTTCAACCTCCAACCTTCAACCCTTCCACCTTCAACCTTCAACTCCTTCAACCTTCAACCTTTAACCCCTCAACCTTCGATCTTCAACCCCTTAACCTTCAACCTTTAACCACTCAACCTTCAACTTTCATCCTTCAAGCCCTCAACTTTCAACCTTCAACCACCCAACCATCTATCTTTAACCCCTCAACCTTCGACCTTTAACCCCTTAACCTTTAACTTTCAAACCCTCAACCTTCAACTTTCTACCCTTCAACCTTCAACCTTCAACCCCTCAACCTTCAAACTTCAACCCCTCAACCTTCAACCTACAACCACTTAACCTTTAATCTTCAGATCCTCAACCTTTAACCTTTGACCCCTCAACCTTCAATCTTCAGTCCCTCAACTTTCAATCTTCAACCCCACAACCTTCAACCTTTAACCCCTCAACCATCAACCTTCAACTTCTCAACCTTCAACATTCAACCCCTCAACTTTCAACTCCTAAACCTCCAACCATCAACACCTCAACCTTCAACCTTCAAACCCTCAACCTTCAATCTTCAACTCCCCATCATTCAGTCCCTTAACCTTCAACCTTCAACCAATTAACCTTTAACCTTCAACCCCTCAACCTTCAACCTCAAACCTTCAACCGATTAACCTTCATCCTTCAACCCCTCAACCTTCAACCCCTCAACGTTCAACCTCCAACCTTCAACCCCTCAACCTTCAACCTTCAACTCCTTCAACCTTCAACCTTTAACCCCTCAACCTTCGATATTCAACCCCTTGACCTTCAACCTTTAACCACTCAACCTTCAACTTTCATCCTTCAAGCCCTCAACTTTCAACCTTCAAGTACCCGACCATCTATCTTAACTACTCAACCTTCGACCTTCAACCCCTTAACCTTTAACTTTCAAACCCTCAACCTTCAACCTTCTACCCCTCAACCTTCAACCTTCAACCCCTCAACCTTCAAACTTCAACCCCTCAACCTTCAACCTACAACCACTCAACATTTAATCTTCAGCCCCTCAACCTCTAACCTTCGACCCCTCAACCTTTAAACTTCAGCCCCTTAATCTTTAACTTTCAACCCCTCAATCTTTAACCTTCAACAACTCAACCTTCAATTTTCAGTCCCTCAACCTTCAATGTTCAACCCCTTAACCTTCAACCTTCAACCCCTAAACGATCAACCTCCAACACCTCAACCTTCAACCTTCAACCCCTCAACCTTCAACTCCTAAACCATCAACCTTAAACACTTCTACCTTGTACAATCAACCCCTCAACCTTCAACCTCCAACCTTGAACCCCTCAACCTTCAGCCTTCAACTCCTTCAACCTGCAACCTTCGACCCCTACACCTTCAACTTTCAACCCCTTAAACTTCAACGTTTAACCCTCAACCTTCAACGTTCAACGCCTCAAACTTCAACCTCCAACCTGCAACCTTCAACCTTCAACCTTTCAACATTCAACCCCTCTAACTTCAACCTTCAACCCCTCAACCTTCAACCCATCAACCTTTAAAATTCAACCCCTCAACCTTCAACCTTCAACCCCTCAACCTTCAACCTCCAACCTTCAAACCCTCAACCTTCAACCTTCAACTCCTCAACCTTCAACCTTCAACCTTCAACCCCTCAACCTTCAACCTTCAACTCCTTCAACCTTCAACCTTTAACCTTCAAACCCTCAACTTTCAACCTTCAACTCCTTCAACCTTCAACCTTCAACCCCTCAACCTTCATCCTTCAACCCCTCAACCTTCAACCTTCGATCCCTCAACGTTCAACCTCCAACCTTCAACCCCTCAACCTTCAACCTTCAACTCCTTCAACCTTCAACCTTTAATCGCCCAACCTTCGATCTTCAACCACTTAACCTTCAACCTTTAACCATTCAACCTTCAACCTTCATCCTTCAAGCCCTCAACTTTCAACCTTCAACCACCCAACCATCTATCTTTAACCCCTCAACCTTCGACCTTCAACCCCTTAACCTTTAACTTTCAAACCCTCAACCTTCAACCTTCTACCCCTCAACCTGTAACCTTCAACCAGTCAACCTTCAATCTTCAGTCCCTCAACATTCAATCTTAAACCCCACAACATTCAACCTTCAACCCCTCAACCATCAACCTTCAACTTCTCAACCTTCAACCTTCAAGCCCTCAACTTTCAACCTTCAACTCCCCAACATTCAGTCCCTCAACATTCAACCTTCAACCACTTAACCTTTAACCTTCAACCTCTCAACCTTCAACCTTCAACCTTCAACCCGTCAATCTTCAACCTTCAACCCCTCAATATTCAACCCCTTAACCTTCAACATTCAACTTCCCAACATTCAACTTTCAAGCCCTCAACCTTCAACCTTCAACCCCTCTAACTTTAACCTTCAACCCCTCAACCTTCAACCCATCAACCTTTAACCTTCAACCCCTCAACCTTCAACCTTCAACCCCTCAACCTTCAACCTGCAACCTTCAACCCCTCAACCTTCAACCTTCAACTCCTCAACCTTCAACCTATAACCCCTCAACCTTCAACCTCCAACCTTCAACCCCTCAACCTTCAACCTTCAACCCCTCAACCTTCAACCTGCAACCTTCAACCCCTCAACCTTCAACCTTCAATCGCTCAACCTTCAACCTGCAACCTTCAACCCCTCAACCTTCAACCTTCAACTCCTTCAACCTTCAACCTTTAACCCCTCAACCTTCGACCTTCAACCCCTCAACCTTCAACCTTCAACTCCTTCAACCTTCAACCTTTAACCTTCAACCCTTCAACTTTTAACCTTCAAATCCTTCAACCTTCAACCTTCAACCCCTCAACCTTCATCCTTCAACCCCTCAACCTTCAACCCCTCAACGTTCAACCTCCAACCTTCAACCCCTCTACCTTCAACCTTCAACCTGTCAGACTTCAACATTTAACTCCCCAACATTCAGTCCCTTAACCTTCAACCTTCAACCACTTAACCTTTAACCTTCAACCCCTCAATCTTCAGCCTCAAACCTTCAACCCCTCAACCTTCATCCTTCAACACCTCAACCTTCAACCTTCAACCCCTCAACGTTCAACCTCCAACCTTCAACCCCTCAACCTTCAACCTTCAACCTTCAACCTTTAACCCCTCAACCTTCGATCTTCAACCCCTTAACCTTCAACCTTTAACCACTCAACCTTCAACTTTCATCCTTCAAGCCCTCAACTTTCAACCTTCAACCACCCAACCATCTATCTTTAACCCCTCTACCTTCGACCTTCAACCCCTTAACCTTTAACTTTCAAACACTCAGCCCTCAACCTTCTACCCCTCAACCTTCAACCTTCAACCTTCAACCCCTCAACCTTCAAACTTCAACCCCTCAACCTTCAACCTACAACCACTCAACCTTTAATCTTCAGACCCTCAACCTTCGACCCCTCAACCTTTATACTTCAGCCCCTCAATCTTTAACTTTCAACCCGTCAATCTTTAACCTTCAATGTTCCCCCCTTAACCTTCAACCTTCAACCCCTCAACGATCAACCTCCAACACCTCAACCTTCAACCTTCAACCCCTCAACCTTCAATTCCTAAACCATCAACCTTAAACACTTCAACTTTGTACAATCAACCCCTCAACCTTCAACCTCCAACCATCAACCCCTCAACCTTCAGCCTTCAACTCCTTCAACCTTCAACCTTCAACCCCTACACCTTCAACTTCCAACCCCTCAAACTTCAACGTTTAACCTTCAACCTTCAACGTTCAACGCCTCAAACTTCAACCTTCAACCTTCAACCTTCAACCTTCAACCTCCAACCTTCAACCTCCAACCTGCAACCTTCAACCTTTAACCTTTCAACCTTCAACCCCTCTAACTTCAACCTTCAACCCCTCAACCTTCAACCCATCAACCTTTAACCTTCAACCCCTCAACCTTCAACCTTCAACCCCTCAACCTTCAACCTCCAATCTTCAACCCCTCAACCTTCAACCTTCAACTCCTCAACCTTCAACCTTCAACCCCTCAACCTTCAACCTCCAACCTTCAACCCCTCAACCTTCAACCTTCAACTCCTTCAACCTTCAACCTTTAACCCCTCAAGCTTCGACCTTCAACCTTCAACCCCTCAACCTTCAACTTTCAACTCCTTCAACATTCAACCTTTAACCTTCAACCCCTCAACTTTCAACCTTCAACTCCTTCAATCTTCAACCTTCAACCCCTCAACCTTCAACCTCCAACCTTCAACCCCTCAACCTTCAACCTTCAACTCCTTCAACCTTTAACCTTTAACCCCTCAAGCTTCGACCTTCAACCTTCAACCCCTCAACCTGCAACTTTCAACTCCTTCAACATTCAACCTTTAATCTTCAACCCCTCAACTTTCAACCTTCAACTCCTTCAACCTTCAACCTTTAACCCCTCAAGCTTCGACCTTCAACCTTCAACCCCTCAACCTTCAACTTTCAACTCCTTCAACATTCAACCTTTAACCTTCAACCCCTCAACTTTCAACCTTCAACTCCTTCAACCTCCAACCTTCAACCCCTCAACCTTCAACCTTCAACTCCTTCAACCTTCAACCTTTAACCCCTCAACCTTCGATCTTCAACCGCTTAACCTTCAACCTTTAACCACTCAACCTTCAACCTTCATCCTTCAAGCCCTCAACTTTCAACCTTCAACTTCTCAACCTTCAACCTTCAAGCCCTCAACCTTCAACCTTCAACTCCCCAACATTCAGTCCCTCAACATTCAACCTTCAACCACTTAACCTTTAACCTTCAACCTCTCAACCTTCAACCTTCAAGCCCTCAACCTTCAACCTTCAACTCCCCAACATTCAGTCCCTCAACTTTCAACCTTCAACTTCTCAACCTTCATCCTTCAAGCCCTCAACTTTCAACCTTCAACTTCCCAACATTCAACTTTCAAGCCCTCAACCTTCAACCTTCAACCCCTCTAACTTCAACCTTCAACCCCTCAACCTTCAACCTTCAACCCCTCAACCTTCAACCTGCAACCTTCAACCCCTCAACCTTCAACCTTCAACTCCTCAACCTTCAACCTTCAACCCCTCAACCTTCAACCTCCAACCTTCAACCCCTCAACCTTCAACCTTCAACTCCTTCAACCTTCAACCTTTAACCCCTCAACCTTCGACCTTCAACCCCTCAACCTTAAACCTTCAACTCCTTCAACCTTCAACCTTTAACCTTCAACCCCTCAACTTTCAACCTTCAAATCCTTCAACCTTCAACCCCTCAACCTTCATCCTTTAAACCCTCAACCTTCAACCTTCAACCCCTCAACGTTCAACCTCCAACCTTCAACCCCTCAACCTTCAACCTTCAACCTTCAACCTTTAACCCCTCAACCTTCGATCTTCAACCCCTTAACCTTCAACCTTTAACCACTCAACCTTCAACTTTCATCCTTCAAGCCCTCAACTTTCAACCTTCAACCACCCAACCATCTATCTTTAACCCCTCTACCTTAGACCTTCAACCCCTTAACCTTTAACTTTCAAACACTCAGCCTTCAACCTTCTACCCCTCAACCTTCAACCTTCAACCTTCAACCCCTCAACCTTCAAACTTCAACCCCTCAACCTTCAACCTACAACCACTCAACCTTTAATCTTCAGACACTCAACTTTCGACCCCTCAACCTTTATACTTCAGCCCCTCAATCTTTAACTTTCAACCCCTCAATCTTTAACCTTCAATGTTCCCCCCTTAACCTTCAACCTTCAACCCCTCAACGATCAACCTCCAACACCTCAACCTTCAACCTTCAACCCCTCAACCTTCAATTCCTAAACCATCAATCTTAAACACTTCAACTTTGTACAATCAACCCCTCAACCTTCAACCTTCAACCTTCAACCCCTACACCTTCAACTTCCAACCCCTCAAACTTCAACGTTTAACCTTCAACCTTCAACGTTCAACGCCTCAAACTTCAACCTTCAACCTTCAACCTTCAACCTCCAACCTCCAACCTGCAACCTTCAACCTTCAACCTTTCAACCTTCAACCCCCCTAACTTCAACCTTCAACCCCTCAACCTTCAACCCATCAACCTTTAACCTTCAACCCCTCAACCTTCAACCTTCAACCCCTCAACCTTCAACCTCCAATCTTCAACCCCTCAACCTTCAACCTTCAACTCCTCAACCTTCAACCTTCAACCCCTCAACCTTCAACCTCCAACCTTCAACCCCTCAACCTGCAACCTTCAACCTTTAACCCCTCAAGCTTCGACCTTCAACCTTCAACCCCTCAACCTTCAACCTTCAACTCCTTCAACATTCAACCTTTAACCTTCAACCCCACAACTTTCAACCTTCAACTCCTTCAATCTTCAACCTTCAACCCCTCAACCTTCATCCTTCAACCCCTCAACCTTCAACGTTCAACGCCTCAACGTTCAACCTCCAACCTTCAACTCCTTCAACCTTCAACCTTTAACCACTCAACCTTCAACCTTCATCCTTCAAGCCCTCAACTTTCAACCTTCAACCACCCAACCATCTATCTTTAACCCCTCAACCTTCGACCTTCATAGCCTTAACCGTTAACTTTCAAACCCTCAACCTTCAACCTTCTACCCCTCAACCTGTAACCTTCAACCAGTCAACCTTTAATCTTCAGCCCCTCAACTTTCAATCTTAAACCCCACAACCTTCAACCTTCAACCCCTCAACCATCAACCTTCAACTTCTCAACCTTCAACCTTCAACCCCTCAACCTTCAACTCCTAAACCTCCAACCTTAAACACCTCAACCTTCAACCTTCAAACCCTCAACCTTCAACCTTCAACTCCCCAACATTCAATCCCTCAATCTTCAACCTTCAACCACTAAACCTTTAACCTTCAACCTCTCAAGCTTCAACCTCATACCTTCAACCCCTCAATCTTCAACCTTCGACCCCTCAATATCCAACCCCTTAACCTTCAACCTTCAACTTCCCAACCTTTAACTTTCAAGCCCTCAACCTTCAACCTTCAACCCCTCTAACTTCAGCCTTCAACCCCTCAACCTTCAACCCATCAACCTTTAACCTTCAACCCCTCAACCTGTAACCTTCAACCAGTCAACCTTCAATCTTCAGTCCCTCAACTTACAATCTTAAACCCCACAACCTTCAAAATTCAACCCCTCAACCATCAACCTTCAACTTCTCAACCTTCAACCTTCAACCCCTCAACCTTCAACTCCTAAACCTCCAACCTTAAACACCTCAACCTTCAACCTTCAAGCCCTCAACCTTCAACCTTCAACTCCCCAACATTCAGGCCCTCAACCTTCAACCTTCAACCACTTAACCTTTAACCTTCAACCTCTCAACCTTCAACCTTCAACCTTCAACCCCTCAATCTTCAACCTTCAACCTCTCAATATTCAACCCCTTAACCTTCAAACTTCAACTTCCCAACCTTCAACTTTCAAGCCCTCAACCTTCAACCTTCAACTCCTCTAACTTCAACCTTCAACCCCTCAACCTTCAACCCATCAACCTTCAACCTTCAACTCCTCAACCTTCAACCTTCAACCCCACAACCTTCAACATTCAACTCCTTCAACCTTCAAAATTCAACCCCTCAACCTTCGACCTTCAACCTTCAACCCCTCAACCTTCAACCTTCAACTCCTTCAACCTTCAACCTTTAACCTTCAACCCCTCAACTGTCAACCTTCAACTCCTTCAACCTTCAACCTTCAACCCCTCAATCTTCAACCTTCAACCCCTCAACTGTCAACCTTCAATTCCTTCAACCTTCAACCTTCAACTCCTTCAACCTTCAACCTTTAACCCCTCAACCTTCGATCTTCAACCGCTTAACCTTCAACTTTTAACCACTCGACCTTCAACCTTCATCCTTCAAGCCCTCAACTTTCAACCTTCAACCACCCAACCATTTATCTTTAACCCCTCAACCTTCGACCTTCAACCCCTTAACGTTTAACTTTCAAACCCTCAACCTTCAACCTTCTAAACCTCAACCTGTAACCTTCAACCAGTCAACCTTCAATCTTCAGTCTCTCAACTTTCAATCTTCAACCTCTCAACCATCAACCTTCAACTTCTCAACCTTCAACCTTCAACCCCTCAACCTTCAACTCCTAAACCTCCAACCTTAAACACCACAACCTTCAACCTTCAAGCCCTCAACCTTCAACCTTCAACCACTTAACCTTTAACCTTCAACCTCTCAACCTTCAACCTTCAACCTTCAACCCCTCAATCTTCAACCTTCAACCCCTCAATATTCAACCCCTTAACTTTCAACCTTCAACTTCCCAACCTTCAACTTTCAAGTCCTCAACCTTCAACCTTCAACCCCTCTAACTTCAACCTTCAACCCCTCAACCTTCAACCCATCAACCTTTAACCTTCAACCCCTCAACCTTCAACCTTCTACCCCTCAACCTTCAACCTTCAACCCCTCAACCTTCAACCTTCAACTCCTCAACCTTCAACCTTCAACCCCTCAACGTTCAACCTCCAACCTTCAACCCCTCAACCTTCAACCTTCAACTCCTTCAACCTTCAACCTTTAACCAATCAACCTTCGACCTTCAACCTTCAACCCCTCAACCTTCAACCTTCAACTCCTTCAACCTTCAACCTTTAACCTTCAACCCCTCAACTTTCAACCTTCAACTCCTTCAACCTTCAACCTTCAACCCCTCAACCTTCATCCTTCAACCCCTCAACCTTCAACCTTCAACCCCTCAACGTTCAACCTCCAACCTTCAACCCCTCAACCTTCAACCTTCAACTCCTTCAACCTTCAACCTTTAACCCCTCAACCTTCGACCTTCAACCTTCAACCCCTCAACCTTCAACCTTCAACTCCTAAACATCCAACCTTAAACACCTCAACCTTCAACCTTCAAGCCCTCAACCTTCAACCTTCAAATCCCCAACATTCAGTCCCTCAACCTTCAACCTTCAACCACTTAACCTTTAACCTTCAACCTCTCAACCTTCAACCTTCAACCTTCAACCCCTCAATTTTCAACCTTCAACCCCTCAATATTCAACCCCTTAACCTTCAACCTTTAACTTCCCAACCTTTAACTTTCAAGCCCTCAACCTTCAACCTTCAACCCCTCTAACTTCAACCTTCAACCCCTCAACCTTCAACCCATCAACCTTTAGCCTACAACCCCTCAACCTTCAACCTTCAACCCCTCAACCTTCAACATTCAACCCCTCAACCTTCAACCTTCAACTCCTCATCCTTCAACCTTCAACCTCTCAACGTTCAACCTCCAACCTTCAACCCCTCAACCCTCGACCTTCAACTCCTTCAACCTTCAACCTTTAACCCCTCAACCTTCGACCTTCAACCTTCAACCCCTCAACCTTCAACCTTCAACTCTTCCAACCTTCAACCTTTAACCTTCAACCCTTCAACTTTCAACCTTCAACTCCTTCAACCTTCAACCTTCAACCCTTCAACCTTCATCCTTCAACCCCTCAACCTTCAACCTTCAACCCCTCAACGTTCAACCTCCAACCTTCAACCCCTCAACCTTCAACCTTCAACTCCTTCAACCTTCAACCTTTAACCCCTCAACCTTCGACCTTCAACCTTCAACCCCCAACCTTCAACCTTCAACTCCTTCAACCTTCAACCTTCAACCCTTTAACCTTCAACCCCTCAACTTTCAACCTTCAACTCCTTCAACCTTCAACCTTCAACCCATCAACCTTTAACCTTCAACCCCTCAACCTTCAACCTTCAACCCCTCAACCTTCAACCTTCAACCCCTCAACCTTCAACTTTCAACTCCTCAACCTTCAACCTTCAACCCCTCAACGTTCAACACCAACCTTCAACCCCTCAACCTTCAACCTTCAACTCCTTCAACCTTCAACCTTAAACCCCTGAACCTTCGACCTTCAACCTTCAACCCCTCAACCTTTAACCTTCAACTCCTAAACCTCCAACCTTAAACACCTCAACCTTCAACCTTCAAGCCCTCAACCTTCAACCTTCAAATCCCCAACATTCAGTCCCTCAACCTTCAACCTTCAACCACTTAACCTTTAACCTTCAACCTCTCAACCTTCAACCTTCAACCTTCAATCCCTCAATCTTCAACCTTCAACCCCTCAATATTCAACCCCTTAACCTTCAACCTTTAACTTCCCAACCTTTAACTTTCAAGCAATCAACCTTCAACCTTCAACCCCTCTAACTTCAACCTTCAACCCCTCAACCTTCAACCTTCAACTCCTCATCCTTCAACCTTCAACCCCTCAACGTTCAACCTCCAACCTTCAACCCCTCAACCTTCAACCTTCAACTCCTTCAACCTTCAACCTTTAACCCCTCAACCTTCGACCTTCAACCTTCAACCCCTCAACCTTCAACCTTCAACTCCTCCAACCTTCAACCTTTAACCTTCAACACCTCAACTTTCAACCTTCAACTCCATCAACCTTCAACCTTCAACCCCTCAACCTTCATCCTTCAACCCCTCAACCTTCAACCTTCAACCCCTCAACGTTCAACCTCCAACCTTCAACCCCTCAACCTTCAACCTTCAACTCCTTCAACCTTCAACCTTTAACCCCGCAACCTTCGACCTTCAACCTTCAACCCCTCAACCTTCAACCTTCAACTCCTTCAACCTTCAACCCTTTAACCTTCAACCCCTCAACTTTCAACCTTCAACTCCTTCAACCCCTCAACCATCAACCTTCAACTTCTAAACCTTCAACCTTCAACCCCTCAACCTTCAACTCCTAAACCTCCAACCTTAAACACCTCAACCTTCAACCTTCAACCTTCAAGCCCTCAACCTTCAACCTTCAACCCCTCAACCTTCAACCTCCAACCTTCAACCCCTCAACCTTCAACCTTCAACTCCTCAACCTTCAACCCCTCAACCTTCAACTCCTAAACCTCCAACCTTAAACACCACAACCTTCAACCTTCAAGCCCTCAACCTTCAACCTTCAACCACTTAACCTTTAACCTTCAACCTCTCAACCTTCAACCTTCAACCTTCAACCCCCCAATCTTCAACCTTCAACCCCTCAATATTCAACCCCTTAACCTTCAACCTTCAACTTCCCAACCTTCAACTTTCAAGCCCTCAACCTTCAACCTTCAACCCCTCTAACTTCAACCTTCAACCCCTCAACCTTCAACCCATCAACCTTTAACCTTCAACCCCTCAACCTTCAACCTTCAACCCCTCATCCTTCAACCTTCAACCCGTCAACGTTCAACCTCCAACCTTCAACCCCTCAACCTTCAACCTTCAACCTTTAACCAATCAACCTTCGACCTTCAACCTTCAACCCCTCAACCTTCAACCTTCAACTCCTTCAACCTTCAACCTCTAACCTTCAACCCCTCAACTTTCAACCTTCAACTCCTTCAACCTTCAACCTTCAACCCCTCAACCTTCATCCTTCAACCCCTCAACCTTCAACCTTCAACCCCTCAACGTTCAACCTCCAACCTTCAACCCCTCAACCTTCAACCTTCAACTCCTTCAACCTTCAACCTTTAACCCCTCAACCTTCGACCTTCAACCTTCAACCCCTCAACCTTCAACCTTCAACTCCTAAACCTCCAACCTTAAACACCTCAACCTTCAACCTTCAAGCCCTCAACCTTCAACCTTCAAATCCCCAACATTCAGTCCCTCAACCTTCAACCTTCAACCACTTAACCTTTAACCTTCAACCTCTCAACCTTCAACCTTCAACCTTCAACCCCTCAATCTTCAACCTTCAACCCCTCAATATTCAACCCCTTAACCTTCAACCTTTAACTTCCCAACATTTAACTTTCAAGCAATCAACCTTCAACCTTCAACCCCTCTAACTTCAACCTTCAACCCCTCAACCTTCAACCCATCAACATTTAACCTACAACCCCTCAACCTTCAACCTTCAACCCCTCAACCTTCAACATTCAACCCCTCAACCTTCAACCTTCAACTCCTCATCCTTCAACCTTCAACCCCTCAACGTTCAACCTCCAACCTTCAACCCCTCAACCTTCAACCTTCAACTCCTTCAACCTTCAACCTTTAACCCCTCAACCTTCGATCTTCAACCCCTTAACCTTCGACCTTCAACCCCTTCACCTTTAACTTTCAAACCCTCAACCTCCAACCTTCAACCCCTCAACCTTCAACCTTCAACTCCTTCAACCTTTAACCTTTAACCTTCAACCCCTCAACTTTCAACCTTCAACCCCTCAACCGTCAACCTTTCAACATTCACCCCCTCTAACTTCAACCTTCAACCCCTCAACCTTCAACCCATCAACCTTTAACCTTCAACCCCTCAACCTTCAACCTTCAACCCCTCAACCTTCAACCTCCAACCTTCAAACCCTCAACCTTCAACCTTCAGCCCCTCAACCTTCAACCTTCAACATTCAACCCCTCAACCTTCACCCAGGTAGCACAAAATATTGCTATTATATGAATCAAATATCATTATAATATTTGTGAACTTTAAATATTATTATAATATAACATATATTAAACTAATATTTAAACTTGCTGTATAGCAAATATTTGTTAGTAATATTAAGTCATCGTTAATAGAATATTTTTCCACAATATTATCAACCAAAGTTGTAGAAAATATTACCTAAATATTACGCGCTGCTGCATGACAAATATTAGTTTCAAATATCAGAAAAATATTACTTACATCTTTTTTCAAAATATTACTACGATAAGGTAAACCAAATATTATTTAAATATTAATAACCAATATGAAATTAATATTGAAAGGTAATATTTAAGCAATATCACTCAGACATTTTTGTATAATATTACGGTGTTGAGATTTATAAAATGTTATTTAAATATTATTACATAATATTTAACCAATATTTGCAGGTAATATTGAAAAAACATATCATTGACATTTTCAGATAATATTACGCTGTGAAGATTTACAAAATGTTATTTAACTATTATTAGATAATATTTAACCAATATTTGTAGGTAATATTGAAAGAACATAACTTTGACATTTTTAGATAATATTACGCTGTCAAGATTTACAAAATGTTATTTAAATATTATTAGATAATATTTAACCAATATTTGTAGGTAATATGGAAAAAACATATCATTCACATTTTCAGATAATATTACGCTGTCAAGATTTACAAAATGTTATTTAAATATTATTAGATAATATTTAACCAATATTTGTAGGTAATATTGAAAAAACATAACTTTGACATTTTCAGATAATATTACTCAGTTCAGATTTGCAAAATGTTATTTAAATAATATCGCATAATATTTAACCAATATTTGCAAGTAATATTGAAAAAACATAATTTTGACATTTTCAGATAATATTACTCAGTTCAGATTTGCAAAATGTTATTTAAATATTGTTGCATAATATTTAACCGATATTTGCAGGTAATATTAAAAAAACATAACTTTGACATTTTCAGATAATATTACGCTGTTGAGAATATACAAATTGTTTTTTAAATATTAATACATAAAATCTAACCAATATTTGCAGGTAACATTTTAAATATTGGAATGAGGATGTTTACTGATGAATTAAAAGACACAAGGGTTAGTTCCTCATGTTAATGTATAATTTCTTGCATCCTACTTTCGTGCAGTGTATGTACTTGGTGTACTGGTTTTAGAATCTTGATTTAAAAATAAAAATAAAACAAATACATTTTATATTTTGGATTTTTTCCCATGGCTAATTTTTCCTCTGGATTTTTTGCCTTGAACTGTTTTGCTTAAATTTTTCGTAGATGTTTTTCTTTGATTATTTAAACTAGATTGTAAAAATTTAAAGCCGTCCCGTTTATTCTAGCGTATTAATTTCATAGTTTTGTCATTTTGAGGAAATTTATTTCAGAAATACTACTGGGTGGTAGTAATTTTATGAAAAATCTGTTTATGTACTGGTAATACGAAAGGTAGTTAAAAGAGATATTTGTCGGCTACGTTTCGAAGCATCGATGTCGGTTTTATGTATATTTCCGAGTAATTCTAGTACCTGGTGTATTTACTTTTCTGCCAATGGCCATCTTTGTCTACTGGATGGCTTGGTTTTAGAAAAGATAAGGTTAATATTTGTTGAAATATTTTGCTTATTTTTGTTAAATATTACAAAGAAATATTAGTTGTATATTAGGCTATTATATGCGTGCAGAGAAACAGTAGTAGAGCGAAAAGTTCTAATACAATAAGGAACGGAAAACCCACATAATTTAAAAAAAAATTTTTTATCTTGCTAAACACAAATTAATTTTCTTTAAAATTATTTTATTAAAATTTTTAAAACCAAAATTTATAATTGGCTAAATAAAGAGATTTATTTATAATTAAATCAATATTTACAAATGCAATTTGTGAAAGTTAGTTTCAAGAAAAATAATTTTTATAAAATACAATGGAGTGCGTGAAGAAGTTTGCAACTAGAAACGTAGGCATGATTATTTATTATAATATTCTTTTTAGTGTAGTGGAGTAAGTCTATTAAGAAATGAGATATAATATTATTGCTGGGCGTATTTTATTACACGATTTTGATATCATGTAGATGCTAGGATGCTTTTTAATGATAGAACAAAAAATAACCTTCTGTAAATATTTAAGATAATGTATGATTCAAATACAATCGCCTAGCAATATCCCTGGCAACGTGCCGCCTACCTGAGCAGAAAAAAGGCTTTTACTTTTGGAAATGATTCTAGGAAATTTCAGTTTTGGTCACAAAGTACCTGTTTACTCCCTACCTTTGCCGGTGGTGGTTACGGGGCTATGTTTTTGCGAATTTTGTGAATAACTTACAAGTGAGCCAGTGCTGCGAGCAGAGTTCCTTCCCATAAGTGATAATTTGTTTTCTGGTTAGCGTTACATCTTTAAATAAGGTAAGTTAAGTTTACATTTTTTAGTAGTTTTAGTGTATTTATTTATATTTATATTTATAGGTCGAGATTCTCCATTTGGCAGGAGGTGAAAGCGCACATATTCCTACAAATGACCAAGTTATTGGCCAACGAAATGGCTTTGCGATATTCCAGAATTTGCAATACTGGAAATTGCCATTTTGCTATTTGCACATTTTTAAAGCTATTGTTTGTAAGTATTTTGTTAGATTTTCTTAATCTGTTAACTAAAACAGCTTGCAGTTTTAGCTGTTACACGCAGACGTTTCGTAAGCACATCCGACACGAAAATGAAAAAGTCAGTGTAGGCATTCCTGGCCACTTCCAAAAAGGTTGGTCTCATTTATTCGTAAGTTATTCAGAATTTCTTCACTTACATGTACAATTCCCGACCCAAGTTCATTTTTTTACTATGAATGTCGGAATGTAAGAATGTGTCACGTAACTCTGTGAAACCATGCCCAAAATAAACTAATTAATAGTTAATACTCGCGTACACAGTTAACTATATTATATTTTAATTTTCAGTGACACCACCGTTACGGACAGAGGCACGGGGAGATATATGTTAATTAATTGTAAATGTATATATAATGTAAATAATGTATGTATAATAAACTACCAGGAAGGACGTTTTTGTTTTTTTTTTAACATTGTGTGTACTTTTACATCGGATTGATTTATATTTTGAACAAAAAGATTTTGAAAAACTGTTGAAAATATTTGTTTAATGAATTTAGATAATATTTTTTAAATATTTTAAAACTACATTGTGGAAATATTGTACGTTACGTTAACATAAAAAAAATATTTATGTAATATTATTTATATATTATTTTTATATTAACGTAACATGTTACACAATATGTCCACAATGTAGTTTTGAAATATTTAAATAATATTTTCAAACACCATTAAACAAATATTTTTGACAAATATCATATATATATTTTTTTCAAATATTTAGCCAACATTTAGGTCAAATATTGTAAACATCTTTAAATTAATGTTTTAGAAATGTTTCTTTTGAATATTAACGTAATATAAAAAAGTGTTACATTTAATATTTCTACAATGTAGTTTTGAAATATTTAAATAATATTTTCAAACACCATTAAACAAATATTTTTGACAAATATCATATAAATATATTTTTCAAATATTTAGCCAACATTTAGGTCAAATATTGTAAACATCTTTAAATTAATATTTTAGAAATGTTTCTTTTGAATATTAACGTAATATAAAAAAGTGTTACATTTAATATTTCTACAATGTAGTTTTGAAATATTTAAATAATATTTTCAAACACCATTAAACAAATATTTTTGACAAATATCATATAAATATATTTTTCAAATATTTAGCCAACATTTAGGTCAAATATTGTAAACATCTTTAAATTAATATTTTAGAAATGTTTCTTTTGAATATTAACGTAATATAAAAAAGTGTTACATTTAATATTTCTACAATGTAGTTTTGAAATATTTAAATAATATTTTCAAACACCATTAAACAAATATTTTTGACGAATATCATATAAATATATTTTTCAAATATTTAGCCAACATTTAGGTCAAATATTGTAAACATCTTTAAATTAATATTTTAGAAATGTTTCTTTTGAATATTAACGTAATATAAAAAAGTGTTACATTTAATATTTCTACAATGTAGTTTTGAAATATTTAAATAATATTTTCAAACACCATTAAACAAATATTTTTGACGAATATCATATAAATATATTTTTCAAATATTTAGCCAACATTTAGGTCAAATATTGTAAACATCTTTAAATTAATATTTTAGAAATGTTTCTTTTGAATATTAACGTAATATAAAAAAGTGTTACATTTAATATTTCTACAATGTAGTTTTGAAATATTTAAATAATATTTTCAAACACCATTAAACAAATATTTTTGACAAATATCATATAAATATATTTTTCAAATATTTGGCCAACATTTAGGTCAAATATTGTAAACATCTTTAAATTAATGTTTTAGAAATGTTTCTTTTGAATATTAACGTAATATAAAGAAGTGTTACATTTAATATTTCTACAATGTAGTTTTGAAATATTAAAATAATATTTTCAAACACCATTAAACAAATATTTTTGACAAATATCATATAAATATATTTTTCAAATATTTGGCGAACATTTAGGTCAAATATTGTAAACATCTTTAAATTAATGTTTTAGAAATGTTTTTTTTGAATATTAACGTAATATAAAGAAGTGTTACATTTAATATTTCTACAATGTAGTTTTGAAATATTTAAATAATATTTTGTGCTACTGGGGCAACCTTCAACTCCTTCAACCTTCAACCTTTAACCTTCAAACCCTCAACCTTCATCCTTCAACCCCTCAACCTTCAACCTACGACCCCTCAACGTTCAACCTCCAACCTTCAACCCCTCAACCTTCAACCTTCAACTCCTTCAACCTTCAACCTTTAATCCCCCAACCTTCGATCTTCAACCGCTTAACCTTCAACCTTTAACCATTCAACCTTCAACCTTCATCCTTCAAGCCCTCAACTTTCAACCTTCAACCACCCAACCATCTATCTTTAACCCCTCAACCTTCGACCTTCAACGCCTTAAACTTTAACTTTCAAACCCTCAACCTTCAACCTTCTACCCCTCAACCTGTAACCTTCAACCAGTCAACCTTCAATCTTCAGTCCTTCAACTTTCAATCTTAAACCCCACAACATTCAACCTTCAACCCTTCAACCATCAACCTTCAACTTCTCAACCTTCAACCTTCAAGCCCTCAACCTTCAACCTTCAACTCCCCAACATTCAGTCCCCCAACATTCAACCTTCAACCACTTAACCTTTAACCTTCAACCTCTCAACCTTCAACCTTCAACCTTCAACCCCTCAATCTTCAACCTTCAACCCCTCACTATTCAACCCCTTAACCTTCAATCTTCAACTTCCCAACATTCAACTTTCAAGCCCTCAACCTTCAACCTTCAACCCCTCTAACTTCAACCTTCAACCCCTCAACCTTCAACCCATCAACCTTTAACCTTCAACCCCTCAACCTTCAACCTTCAACCCCTCAACCTTCAACCTGCAACCTTCAACCCCTCAACCTTCAACCTTCAACTCCTCAACCTTCAACCTTCAACCCCTCAACCTTCAACCTCCAACCTTCAACCCCTCAACCTTCAACCTTCAACTCCTTCAACCTTCAACCTTTAACCCCTCAACCTTCGACCTTCAACCCCTCAACCTTCAACCTTGAACTCCTTCAACCTTCAACCTTTAACCTTCAACCCCTCAACTTCCAACCTTCAAATCCTTCAACCTTCAACCTTCAACCCCTCAACCTTCATCCTTCAACCCCTCAACCTTCAACCTTCAACCCCTCAACGTTCAACCTCCAACCTTCAATCCCTCAACCTTCAACCTTCAACCTGTCAGACTTCAACATTTAACTCCCCAACATTCAGTAACTTAACCTTCAACCTTCAACCACTTAACCTTTAACCTTCAACCCCTCAATCTTCAGCCTCAAACCTTCAACCCCTCAACCTTCATCCTTCAACACCTCAACCTTCAACGTTCAACCCCTCAACGTTCAACCTCCAACCTTCAACCCCTCAACCTTCAACCTTCAACCTTCAACCTTTAACCCCTCAACCTTCGATCTTCAACCCCTTAACCTTCAACCTTTAACCACTCACCCTTCAACTTTCATCCTTCAAGCCCTCAACTTTCAACCTTCAACCACCCAACCATCTATCTTTAACCCCTCTACCTTAGACCTTCAACCCCTTAACCTTTAACTTTCAAACACTCAGCCTTCAACCTTCTACCCCTCAACCTTCAACCTTCAACCTTCAACCCCTCAACCTTCAAACTTCAACCCCTCAACCTTCAACCTACAACCACTCAACCTTTAATCTTCAGACCCTCAACTTTCGACCCCTTAACCTTTATACTTCAGCCCCTCAATCTTTAACTTTCAACCCCTCAATCTTTAACCTTCAATGTTCCCCCTTAACCTTCAACCTTCAACCCCTCAACGATCAACCTCCAACACCTCAACCTCCAACCTTCAACCCCTCAACCTTCAATTCCTAAACCATCAATCTTAAACACTTCAACTTTGTACAATCAACCCCTCAACCTTCAACCTTCAACCTTCAACCGCTACACCTTCAACTTCCAACCCCTCAAACTTCAACGTTTAACCTTCAACTTTCAACGTTCAACGCCTCAAACTTCAAACTTCAACCTTCAACCTTCAACCTTCAACCTCCAACCTGCAACCTTCAACCTTCAACCTTTCAATCTTCAACCCCTCTAACTTCAACCTTTAACCCCTCAACCTTCAACCCATCAACCTTTAACCTTCAACCCCTCAACCTTCAACCTTCAACCCCTCAACCTTCAACCTCCAATCTTCAACCCCTCAACCTTCAACCTCCAACTCCTCAACCTTCAACCTTCAACCCCTCAACCTTCAACCTCCAACCTTCAACCCCTCAGCCTGCAACCTTCAACCTTTAACCCCTCAAGCTTCGACCTTCAACCTTCAACCCCTCAACCTTCAACCTTCAACTCCTTCAACATTCAACCTTTAACATTCAACCCCTCAACTTTCAACCTTCAACTCCTTCAATCTTCAACCTTCAACCCCTCAACCTTCATCCTTCAACCCCTCAACCTTCAACGTTCAACGCCTCAACGTTCTACCTCCAACCTTCAACCCCTCAACCTTCAACCTTCTACTCCTTCAACCTTCAACCTTTAACCCCTCAATTTTCGATCTTCAACCGCTTAACCTTCAACCTTTAGCCACTCAACCTTCAACCTTCATCCTTCAAGCCCTCAACTTTCAACCTTCAACCACCCAACCATCTATCTTTAACCCCTCAACCTTCGACCTTCATCCCCTTAACCTTTAACTTTCAAACCTTCAACCTTCTACCCCTCAACCTGTAACCTTCAACCAGTCAACCTTTAATCTCAGTCCCTCAACTTTCAATCTTAAACCCCACAACCTTCAACCTTCAACCCCTCAACCATCAACCTTCAACTTCTCAACCTTCAACCTTCAACCCCTCAACCTTCAACTCCTAAACCTCCAACCTTAAACACCTCAACCTTCAACCTTCAAACCCTCAACCTTCAACCTTCAACTCCCCAACATTCAATCCCTCAATCTTCAACCTTCAACCACTTAACCTTTAACCTTCAACCTCTCAACCTTCAACCTCAAACCTTCAACCCCTCAATCTTCAACCTTCGACCCCTCAATATCCAACCCCTTAACCTTCAACCTTCAACTTCCCAACCTTTAACTTTCAAGCCCTCAACCTTCAACCTTCAACCCCTCTAACTTCAACCTTCAACCCCTCAACCTTCAACCCATCAACCTTTAACCTTCAACCCCTCAACCTGTAACCTTCAACCAGTCAACCTTCAATCTTCAGTCCCTCAACTTACAATCTTAAACCCCACAACCTTCAACCTTCAACCCCTCAACCATCAACCTTCAACTTCTCAACCTTCAACCTTCAACCCCTCAACCTTCAACTCCTAAACCTCCAACCTTAAACACCTCAACCTTCAACCTTCAAGCCCTCAACCTTCAACCTTCAACTCCCCAACATTCAGTGCCTCAACCTTCAACCTTCAACCACTTAACCTTTAACCTTCAACCTCTCAACCTTCAACCTTCAACCTTCAACCCCTCAATCTTCAACCTTCAACCTCTCAATATTCAACCCCTTAACCTTCAAACTTCAACTTCCCAACCTTCAACTTTCAAGCCCTCAACCTTCAACCTTCCACCCCTCTAACTTCAACCTTCAACCCCTCAACCTTCAACCCATCAACCTTTAACCTTCAACTCCTCAACCTTCAACCTTCAACCCCTCAACCTTCAACCTCCAACCTTTAACCCCTCAACCTTCAACCTTCAACTCCTCAACCTTCAACCTTCAACCCCTCAACCTTCAACCTCCAACCCTCAACCCCACAACCTTCAACATTCAACTCCTTCAACCTTCAAAATTCAACCCCTGAACCTTCGACCTTCAACCTTCAACCCCTCAACCTTCAACCTTCAACTCCTTCAACCTTCAACCTTTAACCTTCAACCCCTCAACTGTCAACCTTCAACTCCTTCAACCTTCAACCTTCAACCCCTCAACCTTCAACCCCTTAACTGTCAACCTTCAACTCCTTCAACCTTCAACCTTCAACTCCTTCAACCTTCAACCTTTAACCCCTCAACCTTCGATCTTCAACCGCTTAACCTTCAACCTTTAACAACTCGACCTTCAACCTTCATCCTTCAAGCCCTCAACTTTCAACCTTCCACCACCCAACCATTTATCTTTAACCCCTCAACCTTCGACCTTCAACCCCTTAACGCTTAACTTTCAAACCCTCAACCTTCAACCTTCTAAACCTCAACCTGTAACCTTCAACCAGTCAACCTTCAATCTTCAGTCTCTCAACTTTCAATCTTCAACCTCTCAACCATCAACCTTCAACTTCTCAACCTTCAACCTTCAACCCCTCAACCTTCAACTCCTAAACCTCCAATCTTAAACACCACAACCTTCAACCTTCAAGCCCTCAAACTTCAACCTTCAACCACTTAACCTTTAACCTTCAACCTCTCAACCTTCAACCTTCAACCTTCAACCCCTCAATCTTCAACCTTCAACCCCTCAATATTCAACCCCTTAACCTTCAACCTTCAACTTCCCAACCTTCAACTTTCAAGCCTTCAACCTTCAACCTTCAACCCCTCTAACTTCAACCTTCAACCCCTCAACCTTCAACCCATCAACCTTTAACCTTCAACCCCTCAACCTTCAACCTTCAACCCTTCAACCTTCAACCTTCAACCCCTCAACCTTCAACCTTCAACTCCTCAACCTTCAACCTTCAACCCCTCAACGTTCAACCTTCAACCCCTCAACCTTCAACCTCCAATCTTCAACCCCTCAACCTTCAACCTCCAACTCCTCAACCTTCAACCTTCAACCCCTCAACCTTCAACCTCCAACCTTCAACCCCTCAGCCTGCAACCTTCAACCTTTAACCCCTCAAGCTTCGACCTTCAACCTTCAACCCCTCAACCTTCAACCTTCAACTCCTTCAACATTCAACCTTTAACATTCAACCCCTCAACTTTCAACCTTCAACTCCTTCAATCTTCAACCTTCAACCCCTCAACCTTCATCCTTCAACCCCTCAACCTTCAACGTTCAACGCCTCAACGTTCTACCTCCAACCTTCAACCCCTCAACCTTCAACCTTCTACTCCTTCAACCTTCAACCTTTAACCCCTCAATTTTCGATCTTCAACCGCTTAACCTTCAACCTTTAGCCACTCAACCTTCAACCTTCATCCTTCAAGCCCTCAACTTTCAACCTTCAACCACCCAACCATCTATCTTTAACCCCTCAACCTTCGACCTTCATCCCCTTAACCTTTAACTTTCAAACCTTCAACCTTCTACCCCTCAACCTGTAACCTTCAACCAGTCAACCTTTAATCTCAGTCCCTCAACTTTCAATCTTAAACCCCACAACCTTCAACCTTCAACCCCTCAACCATCAACCTTCAACTTCTCAACCTTCAACCTTCAACCCCTCAACCTTCAACTCCTAAACCTCCAACCTTAAACACCTCAACCTTCAACCTTCAAACCCTCAACCTTCAACCTTCAACTCCCCAACATTCAATCCCTCAATCTTCAACCTTCAACCACTTAACCTTTAACCTTCAACCTCTCAACCTTCAACCTCAAACCTTCAACCCCTCAATCTTCAACCTTCGACCCCTCAATATCCAACCCCTTAACCTTCAACCTTCAACTTCCCAACCTTTAACTTTCAAGCCCTCAACCTTCAACCTTCAACCCCTCTAACTTCAACCTTCAACCCCTCAACCTTCAACCCATCAACCTTTAACCTTCAACCCCTCAACCTGTAACCTTCAACCAGTAAACCTTCAATCTTCAGTCCCTCAACTTACAATCTTAAACCCCACAACCTTCAACCTTCAACCCCTCAACCATCAACCTTCAACTTCTCAACCTTCAACCTTCAACCCCTCAACCTTCAACTCCTAAACCTCCAACCTTAAACACCTCAACCTTCAACCTTCAAGCCCTCAACCTTCAACCTTCAACTCCCCAACATTCAGTGCCTCAACCTTCAACCTTCAACCACTTAACCTTTAACCTTCAACCTCTCAACCTTCAACCTTCAACCTTCAACCCCTCAATCTTCAACCTTCAACCTCTCAATATTCAACCCCTTAACCTTCAAACTTCAACTTCCCAACCTTCAACTTTCAAGCCCTCAACCTTCAACCTTCCACCCCTCTAACTTCAACCTTCAACCCCTCAACCTTCAACCCATCAACCTTTAACCTTCAACTCCTCAACCTTCAACCTTCAACCCCTCAACCTTCAACCTCCAACCTTTAACCCCTCAACCTTCAACCTTCAACTCCTCAACCTTCAACCTTCAACCCCTCAACCTTCAACCTCCAACCCTCAACCCCACAACCTTCAACATTCAACTCCTTCAACCTTCAAAATTCAACCCCTGAACCTTCGACCTTCAACCTTCAACCCCTCAACCTTCAACCTTCAACTCCTTCAACCTTCAACCTTTAACCTTCAACCCCTCAACTGTCAACCTTCAACTCCTTCAACCTTCAACCTTCAACCCCTCAACCTTCAACCCCTTAACTGTCAACCTTCAACTCCTTCAACCTTCAACCTTCAACTCCTTCAACCTTCAACCTTTAACCCCTCAACCTTCGATCTTCAACCGCTTAACCTTCAACCTTTAACAACTCGACCTTCAACCTTCATCCTTCAAGCCCTCAACTTTCAACCTTCCACCACCCAACCATTTATCTTTAACCCCTCAACCTTCGACCTTCAACCCCTTAACGCTTAACTTTCAAACCCTCAACCTTCAACCTTCTAAACCTCAACCTGTAACCTTCAACCAGTCAACCTTCAATCTTCAGTCTCTCAACTTTCAATCTTCAACCTCTCAACCATCAACCTTCAACTTCTCAACCTTCAACCTTCAACCCCTCAACCTTCAACTCCTAAACCTCCAATCTTAAACACCACAACCTTCAACCTTCAAGCCCTCAAACTTCAACCTTCAACCACTTAACCTTTAACCTTCAACCTCTCAACCTTCAACCTTCAACCTTCAACCCCTCAATCTTCAACCTTCAACCCCTCAATATTCAACCCCTTAACCTTCAACCTTCAACTTCCCAACCTTCAACTTTCAAGCCTTCAACCTTCAACCTTCAACCCCTCTAACTTCAACCTTCAACCCCTCAACCTTCAACCCATCAACCTTTAACCTTCAACCCCTCAACCTTCAACCTTCAACCCTTCAACCTTCAACCTTCAACCCCTCAACCTTCAACCTTCAACTCCTCAACCTTCAACCTTCAACCCCTCAACGTTCAACCTCCAGCCTTCAACCCCTCAACCTTCAACCTTCAACTCCTTCAACCTTCAACCTTTAACCAATCAACCTTCGACCTTCAACCTTCAACCTTCAACCCCTCAACCTTCAACCTTCAACTCCTTCAACCTTCAACCTTTAACCTTCAACCCCTCAACTTTCAACCTTCAACTCCTTCAACCTTCAACCTTCAACCCCTCAACCTTCATCCTTCAACCCCTCAACCTTCAACCTTCAACCCCTCAACCTTCAACCTCCAACCTTCAATCCCTCAACCTTCAACCTTCAACTCCTTCAACCTTCAACCTTTAACCCCTCAACCTTCGACCTTCAACCTTCAACCCCTCAACCTTCAACCTTCAACTCCTAAACCTCCAACCTTAAACACCTCAACCTTCAACCTTCAACCCCTCAACTTTCAACCTTCAACTCCTTCAACCTTCAACCTTCAACCCCTCAACCTTCATCCTTCAACCCCTCAACCTTCAACCTTCAACTCCTTCAACCTTCAACCTTTAACCCCTCAACCTTCGACCTTCAACCTTCAACCCCTCAACCTTCAACCTTCAACTCCTCCAACCTTCAACCTTTAACCTTCAACCCCTCAACTTTCAACCTTCAACTCCATCAACCTTCAACCTTCAACCCCTCAACCTTCATCCTTCAACCCCTCAACCTTCAACCTTCAACCCCTCAACGTTCAACCTCCAACCTTCAACCCCTCAACCTTCAACCTTCAACTCCTTCAACCTTCAACCTTTAACCCCCTCAACCTTCGACCTTCAACCTTCAACCCCTCAACCTTCAACCTTCAACTCCTTCAACCTTCAACCCTTTAACCTTCAACCCCTCAACTTTCAACCTTCAATTCCTTCAACCTTCAACCTTCAACCCATCAACCTTTAACCTTCAACCCCTCAACCTTCAACCTTCAACCCCTCAACCTTCAACCTTCAACCCCTCAACCTTCAACCTTCAACTCCTCAACCTTCAACCTTCAACCCCTCAACGTTCAACCTCCAACCTTCAACCCCTCAACCTTCAACCTTCAACTCCTTCAACCTTCAACCTTTAACCCCTGAACCTTCGACCTTCAACCTTCAACCCCTCAACCTTCAACCTTCAACTCCTTCAACCTTCAACCTTTAACCTTCAACCCCTCAACTTTCAACCATCAACTCCTTCAACCTTCAACCTTTAACCCCTCAACCTTCGATCTTCAACCCCTTAACCTTCGACCTTCAACCCCTTCACCTTTAACTTTCAAACCCTCAACCTCCAACCTTCAACCCCTCAACCTTCAACCTTCAACTCCTTCAACCTTTAACCTTTAACCTTCAACCCCTCAACTTTCAACCTTCAACTTCTTCAACCTTCAACCTTTAACCACTCAACCTTCTACCTTCATCCTTCAAGCCCTCAACTTTCAACCTTCAACCAGCCAACCATCTATCTTTAACCCCTCAACCTTCGACCTTCAACCCCTTCACTTTTAACTTTCAAACCCTCAACCTTCAACCTTCTACCGCTCAACCTGTAACCTTCAAGCAGTCAACCTTCAATCTTCAGTCCCTTAACTTTCAATCTTCAACCCCACAACCTTCAACCTTCAACCCCTCAACCATCAACCTTCAACTTCTCAACCTTCAACCTTCAACCCCTCAACCTTCAACTCCTAATCCTCCAACCTTAAACACCTCAACCTTCAACCTTCAACCCCTCAACCTTCAACCTCCAACCTTCAACCAATCAACCTTCAACCTTCAACTCCTCAACCTTCAACCTTCAACCCCTCAACCTTCAACCTCCAACCTTCAACCCCTCAACCTTCAACCTTCAACTCCTTCAACCTTCAACCTTTAACAACTCAACCTTCGACCATCAACCTTCAACCCCTCAACCTTCAACCTTCGACTCCTTCAACGTTCAACCTTTAACCTTCAACCCCTCAACTTTCAACCTTCAACTCCTTCAACATTCAACCTTCAACCCCTCAACCTTCATCCTTCAACCCCTCAACCTTCATCCTTCAAGCCATCAACTTTCAACCTTCAACCACCCAACCATTTATCTTTAACCCCTCAACCTTCGACCTTCAACCCCTTAACCTTTAACTTTCAAACCCTCAACCTTCAACCTTCTACCCCTCAACCTGTAACCCTCAACCAGTCAACCTTCAATCTTCAGTCCCTCAACTTTCAATCTTCAACCCCACAACCTTCAACCTTCAACCCCTCAACCATCAACCTTCAACTTCTCAACCTTTAACCTTCAACCCCTCAACCTTCAACTCCTAAACCTCCAACCTTAAACACCTCAACCTTCAACCTTCAAGCCCTCAACCTTCAACCGTCAACTCCCCAACATTCAGTTCCTCAACCTTCAACCTTCAACCACTTAACCTTTAACCTTCAACCTCTCACCCTTCAACCTTCAACCTTCAACCCCTCAGTCTTCAACCTTCAACCCCTCAATATTCAACCCCTTAACCTTCAACCTTCAACTTCCCAACCTTCAACCTTCAACCCCTCAACCTTCAACCCATCAACCTTTAACCTTCAACCCCTCAACCTTCAACCTTCAACTCCTTCAACCATCAACCTTTAACCTTCAACCCCTCAACTTCCAACCTTCAAATCCTTCAACCTTCAACCTTCAACCTTCAACCCCTCAACCTTCATCCTTTAACCCCTCAACCTTCAACCTTCAACCCCTCAACGTTCAACCTCCAACCTGCAACCCCTCAACCTTCAACTTTCAACTCCTTCAACCTTCAACCTTTAACCCCTCAACCTTCGATCTTTAACCCCTTAACCTTCAACCTTTAACCACTCGACCTTCAACCTTCATCCTTCAAGCCCTCAACTTTCAACCTTCAACCACCCAACCATTTATCTTTAACCCCTCAAACTTCGACCTTCAACCCCTTAACCTTTAACTTTCAAACCCTCAACCTTCAACCTTCTACCCCTCAACCTGTAACCATCAACCAGTCAACCTTCAATCTTCAGTCCCTCAACTTTCAATCTTCAATCCCACAACCTTCAACCTACAACCCCTCAACCATCAACCTTCAACTTCTCAACCTTCAACCTTCAACCCCTCAACCTTCAACTCCTAAACTTCCAAACTTAAACACCTCAACCTTCAACCTTCAAGCCCTCAACCTTCAACCTTCAACTCCCCAACATTCAGTCCCTCAACCTTCAACCTTCAACCACTTAACCTTTAACCTTCAACCTCTCAATCTTCAACCTTCAACCTTCAACCTTCAACCCCTCAATCTTCAACCTTCAACCCCTCAATATTCAACCCCTTAACCTTCAACCTTCAACTTCCCAACCTTCAACTTTCAAGCCCTCAACCTTCAACCTTCAACCCCTCTAACTTCAACCTTCAACCCCTCAACCTTCAACCCATCAACCTTTAACCTTCAACCCCTCAACCTTCAACCTTCAACCCCTCAACCTTCAACCTTCAACCCCTCAACCTTCAATCTTCAACTCCTCAACCTTCAACCTTCAACCCCTCAACGTTCAACCTCCAACCTTCAACCCCTCAACCTTCAACGTTCAACTCCTTCAACCTTCAACCTTTAACCCCTCAACCTTCGACCTTCAACCATCAACCCCTCAACCTTCAACCTTCAACTCCTTCAACCTTCAACCTTTAACTTTCAACCCCTCAACTTTCAACCTTCAACTCCTTCAACCTTCAACCTTCAACCCCTCAACCGTCATCCTTCAACCCCTCAACCTGCAACCTTCAACCCTTCAACGTTCAACCTCCAACCTTCAACCCCTCAACCTTCAACCTTCAACTCCTTCAACCTTCAACCTTTAACCCCTCAACCTTCGATCTTCAACCACTTAACCTTCAACCTTTAACCACTCAACCTTCTACCTTTATCCTTCAAGCCCTCAACTTTCAACCTTCCACCACACAACCATCTATCTTTAACCCCTCAACCTTCGACCTTCAACCCCTTCACCTTTAACTTTCAAACCCTCAACCTTCAACCTTCTACCGCTCAACCTGTAACCTTCAACCAGTCAACCTTCAATCTTCAGTCCCTCAACTTTCAATCTTCAACCCCACGACCTTCAACCTTCAACCCCTCAACCATCAACCTTCAACTTCTCAACCTTCAACCTTCAACCCCTCAACCTTCAACTCCTAAACCTCCAACCTTAAACACCTCAACCTACAACCTTCAAGCCCTCAACCTTCAACCTTCAACTCCCCAACATTCAGTCCCTGAACCTTCAACCTTCAACCACTTAACCTTTAACCTTCAACCTCTCAACCTTCGACATTCAACATTTAACCCCTGCACCTTTAACCTTCCACCCGTTAACCTTCAGCATTCAACATTTAACCCCTGCACCTTTAACTTTCCACCCGTTAACCTTCAACCTTCAACCTTCAACCCCTCAACCTGCACCCTTCAACCTCTCAACCTTCAACCTTTAACTCCTCAACCTTCAACCTTCAACCCCTCAACCCTTCAACCTATAACCTTCAACCCCTCAACTTTCAACCTTCAACCCCTCAACTTTCAACTTTCAACCTTCAACTCCTCAACCTGCAACCTTCAACCTGTCAGACTTCAACATTTAACTCCTCAACCTTCAACCCCTCAACCCCTCAGCCACCAACCTTCAACTCCTCAACCTTCAACCTTCAACCTCTCAGACTTCAACATTTAACTCCTCAACCTTCAACCCCTCAAACCCTCAGCCACCAACCTTCAACCCCTCAACCTTCAACAATTGTAATTGTAATTGCCATTGTAATTGTAATTGTAATTGTAATTGTAATTGTAATTGTAATTGTAATTGTAATTGTAGTTGTAATTGTAATTGTAATTATAATTGTAATTGTAATTGTAATTGTAATTGTAATTGTAATTGTAATTGTACTTGTGATTGTAATTGTAATTGTAATTGTAAGTTTATTGTAATTGTGATTGTAATTGTAATTGTAATTGTAATTGTAATTGTAATTGTAATTGTCATTGTAATTGTAATTGTAATTGTAATTGTAATTGTAATTGTAATTGTAATTGTAATTGTAATTGTAATTGTAATTGTAATTGTAATTGTAATTGTAGCTGTAATTGTAATTGTAATTGTAATTGTAGTTGTAATTGTAATTGTAATTGTAATTGTAATTGTAATTGTAATTGTAATTGTAATTGTAATTGTAATTGTAATTGTAATTGTAACTGTAACTGTAATTGTAATTGTAATTGTAATTGTAATTGTAATTGTAATTGTAATTGTAATTGTAATTGTAATTGTAATTGTAATTGTAATTGTAATTGTAATTGTAATTGTAATTGTAATTGTAATTGTAATTGTAATTGTAATTGTAATTGTAATTGTAATTGTAATTGTAATTGTAATTGTAATTGTAATTGTAATTGTAATTGTAATTGTAATTGTAATTGTAATTGTAATTGTAATTGTAATTGTAATTGTAATTGTAATTGTAATTGTAATTGTAATGGTAATTGTAATTGTAATTGTAATTGTAATTGTAATTGTAATTGTTATTTTAATTGTAATTGTAATTGTAATTGTAATTGTAATTGTAATTGTAATTGTAATTGTAATTGTAATTGTACTTGTAATTGTAATTGTAATTGTAATTGTAATTGTAATTGTAATTGTAATTGTAATTGTAATTGTAATTGTAATTGCAATTGTAATTGTAATTGTAATTGTAATTGTAATTGTAATTGTAAATGTAATTGTAATTGTAATTGTAATTGTAATTGTAAATGTAATTGTAATTGTAATTGTAATTGTAATTGTAATTGTAATTGTAATTGTAATTGTAATTGTAATTGTAATTGTAATTGTAATTGTAATTGTAATTGTAATTGTAATTGTAATTGTAATTGTAATTGTAATTGTAATTGTAATTGTAATTGTAATTGTAATTGTAATTGTAATTGTAATTGTAATTGTAATTGTAATTGTAATTGTAATTGTAATTGTAATTGTAATTGTAATTGTAATTGTAATTGTATTTGTAATTGTAATTGTAAATGTAATTGTAATTGTAATTGTAATTGTAATTGAAATTGTAATTGTAATTGTAATTGTAATTGTAATTGTAATTGTAATTGTAATTGTAATTGTAATTGTAATTGTAATTGTAATTGTAATTGTAATTGTAATTGTAATTGTAATTGTAATTGTAATTGTAATTGTAATTGTAATTGTAATTGTAATTGTAATTGTAATTGTAATTGTAATTGTAATTGTAATTGTAATTGTAATTGTAATTGTAAATGTAATTGTAATTTTAATTGTAATTGTAATTGTAATTGTAATTGTAATTGTAATTGTAATTGTAATTGTAATTGTAATTGTAATTGTAATTGTAATTGTAATTGTAATTGTAATTGTAATTGTAATTGTAATTGTAATTGTAATTGTAATTGTAATTGTAATTGTAATTGTAATTGTAATTGTAATTGTAATTGTAATTGTAATTGTATTTGCAATTGTCATTGTAATTGTAATTGTAATTGTAATTGTAATTGTAATTGTAATTGTAATTGTAATTGTAATTGTAATTGTAATTGTAATTGTAATTGTAATTGTAATTGTATTTGCAATTGTCATTGTAATTGTAATTGTAATTGTAATTGTAATTGTAATTGTAATTGTAATTGTAATTGTAATTGTCATTCTAATTGTAATTGTAATTGTAATTGTAATTGTAATTGTAAATGTAATTGTAATTGTAATTGTAATTGTAATTGTAATTGTAATTGTAATTGTAATTGTAATTGTAATTGTAATTGTAATTGTAATTGTAATTGTAATTGTAATTGTAAATGTAATTGTAATTGTAATTGTAATTGTAATTGTAATTGTAATTGTAATTGTAATTGTAATTGTAATTGTAATTGTAATTGTAATTGTAATTGTAATTGTAATTGTAATTGTAATTGTAATTGTAATTGTAATTGTAATTGTAATTGTAATTGTAATTGAAATTGTAATTGTAATTGTAATTGTAATTGTAATTGTAATTGTAATTGTAATTGTAATTGTAATTGTAATTGTAATTGTAATTGTAATTGTAATTGTAATTGTAATTGTAATTGTAATTGTAATTGTAATTGTAGTTGTAAATGTACTTGTAATTGTAATTGTAATTGTAATTGTAATTGTAATTGTAATTTTAATTGTAATTGTAATTGTAATTGTATTTGCAATTGTAATTGTAATTGTAATTGTAATTGTAATTGTAATTGTAATTGTAATTGTAATTGTAATTGTACTTGTAATTGTAATTATAATGGTAATTGTAATTGTAATTGTAATTGTAATTGTAATTGTAATTGTAATTGTAATTGTAATTGTAATTGTAATTGTAATTGTAATTGTAATTGTAATTGTAATTGTAATTGTAATTGTAATTGTTATTGTAATTGTAATTGTAATTGTAATTGTAATTGTAATTGTAATTGTAATTGTAATTGTAATTGTAATTGTAATTGTAATTGTAATTGTAATTGTAATTGTAATTGTAATTGTAATTGTAATTGTAATTGTAATTGTAATTGTAATTGTAATTGTAATTGTATTTGTAATTTTAATTGTAATTGTAATTGTAATTGTAATTGTAGTTGTAATTGTAATTGTAATTGTAATTGTGGTTGTAATTGTAATTGTAATTGTAATTGTAATTGTAATTGTAATTGTAATTGTAATTGTAATTGTAATTGTAATTGTAATTGTAATTGTAATTGTAATTGTAATTGTAATTGTAATTGTAATTGTAATTGTAATTGTAATTGTAATTGTAATTGTAATTGTAATTGTAATTGTAATTGTAATTGTAATTGTAATTGTAATTGTAATTGTAATTGTAATTGTAATTGTAATTGTAATTGTAATTGTAATTGTAATTGTAATTCTAATTGTAATTGTAATTGCAATTGTAATTGTAATTGTAATTGTAATTGTAATTGTAATTGTAAACGATAATTGTAATTGTAATTGTAATTGTAATTGTAATTGTAAATGTAATTGTAATTGTAATTGTAATTGTAATTGTAATTGTAATTGTAATTGTAATTGTAATTGTAATTGTAATTGTAATTGTAATTGTAATTGTAATTGTAATTGTAATTGTAATTGTAATTGTAATTGTAATTGTAATTGTAATTGTAATTGTAATTGTAATTGTAATTGTAATTGTAATTGTAATTGCAATTACAATTACAATTACAATTACAATTACAATTACAAGGTTGAAGGTTGTGGTGTTTAAGGTTGGAGGTTTAGGAGTTGAAGGTTGAGGGGTTGAAGGTTGAAGGTTGAGGAGTTGAAGGTTGAAGGTTGAGGGGTTGAAGGTTGGAGGTTGAAGGTTGAGGGGTTGCCGGTTGAAGGTTGAGGGCTTGAAGGTTGAAGGTTGAGGTGTTTAAGGCTGGAGGTTTAGGAGTTGAAGGTTGAGGGGTTGAAGGTTGAAGGTTGAGAAGTTGAAGGTTGATGGTTGAGGGGTTGAAGGAGTTGAAGGTTGAAAGTTGAGGGGTTGAAGGTTAAAGGGTTGAAGGTTGAAGGAGTTGAAGGTTGAAGGTTGAGGGGTTGAAGGTTGAAGGTCGAAGGTTGCGGGGTTAAAGGTTGAAGGTTGAAGGAGTTGAAGGTTGAAGGTTGAAGGTTGAGGGGTTGAAGGTTGGAGGTTGAACGTTGAGGGGTTGAAGGTTGAAGGTTGAGGGGTTGAAGGATGAAGGTTGAGGGGTTGAAGGTTGAAGGTTGATGGAGTTGAAGGTTGAAAGTTGAGGGGTTGAAGGTTAAAGGTTGAAGGTTGGAGGAGTTGAAGGTTGAAGGTTGAGGGGTTGAAGGTTGAAGGTCGAAGGTTGAGGGGTTAAAGGTTGAAGGTTGAAGGAGTTGAAGGTTGAAGGTTGAGGGGTTGAAGGTTGGAGGTTGAACGTTGAGGGGTTGAAGGTTGAAGGATGAGGAGTTGAAGGTTGAAAGTTGAGGGGTTGAATGTTGAAGGTTGAGGGGTTGAAGGTTGAAGGTTGAGGGGTTGTAGGTTAAAGGTTGATGGGTTGAAGGTTGAGGGGTTGAAGGTTGAAGTTAGAGGGGTTGAAGGTTGAAGGTTGATTGCTTGAAAGTTAAAGGTTGGGAAGTTAAAGGTTGAAGGTTAAGGGGTTGAATATTGAGGGGTTGAAGGTTGAAGATTGAGGGGTTGAAGGTTGAAGGTTGAAGGTTGAGAGGTTGAAGGTTAAAGGTTAAGTGGTTGAAGGTTGAAGGTTGAGGGACTGAATGTTGGGGATTTGAAGGTTGAAGGTTGAGGGCTTGAAGGTTGAAGGTTGAGGTGTTTAAGGTTGGAGGTTTAGGAGTTGAAGGTTAAAGGTTGAGGGGTTGAAGGTTGAAGGTCGAAGGTTGAGGGGTTAAAGGTTGAAGGTTGAAGGAGTTGAAGGTTGAAGGTTGAAGGTTGAGGGGTTGAAGGTTGGAGGTTGAACGTTGAGGGGTTGAAGGTTGAAGGTTGAGGGGTTGAAGGATGAAGGTTGAGGGGTTGAAGGTTGAAGGTTGATGGAGTTGAAGGTTGAAAGTTGAGGGGTTGAAGGTTAAAGGTTGAAGGTTGGAGGAGTTGAAGGTTGAAGGTTGAGGGGTTGAAGGTTGAAGGTCGAAGGTTGAGTGGTTAAAGGTTGAAGGTTGAAGGAGTTGAAGGTTGAAGGTTGAGGGGTTGAAGGTTGGAGGTTGAACGTTGAGGGGTTGAAGGTTGAAGGATGAGGAGTTGAAGGTTGAAGGTTGAGGGGTTGAATGTTGAATATTGAGGGGTTGAAGGTTGAAGATTGAGGGGTTGAAGGTTGAAGGTTGAAGGTTGAGAGGTTGAAGGTTAAAGGTTAAGTGGTTGAAGGTTGAAGGTTGAGGGACTGAATGTTGGGGATTTGAAGGTTGAAGGTTGAGGGCTTGAAGGTTGAAGGTTGAGGTGTTTAAGGTTGGAGGTTTAGGAGTTGAAGGTTAAAGGTTGAGGGGTTGAAGGTTGAAGGTCGAAGGTTGAGGGGTTAAAGGTTGAAGGTTGAAGGAGTTGAAGGTTGAAGGTTGAGGGGTTGAAGGTTGGAGGTTGAACGTTGAGGGGTTGAAGGTTGAAGGTTGACTGGTTAAAGGATGAAGGTTGAGGGGTTGAAGGTTGAAGGTTGAAGGAGTTGAAGGTTGAAAGTTGAGCGGTAGAAGGTTGAAGGTTGAGGGTTTGAAAGTTAAAGGTGAAGGGGTTGAAGGTCGAAGGTTGAGGGGTTAAAGATAGATGGTTGGCTGGTTGAAGGTTGAAAGTTGAGGGCTTGAAGGATGAAGGTAGAAGGTTGAGTGGTTAAAGGTTGAAGGTTAAAGAAGTTGAAGGTTGAAAGTTGAGGGGTTGAAGGTTAAAGGTTGAAGGTTGAAGGAGTTGAAGGTTGAAGGTTGAGGGGTTGAAGGTTGAAGGTCGAAGGTTGATTGGTTAAAGGTTGAAGGTTGAAGGAGTTCAAGGTTGAAGGTTGAGGGGTTGAAGGTTGGAGGTTGAACGTTGAGGGGTTGAAGGTTGAAGGTTGAGGGGTTGAAGGATGAAGGTTGAGGGGCTGAAGGTTGAAGGTTGAAGGAGTTGAAGGTTGAAAGTTGAGGGGTTGAAGGTTAAAGGTTGAAGGTTGAAGGAGTTGAAGGTTGAAGGTTGAGGGGTTGAAGGTTGAAGGTCGAAGGTTGATTGGTTAAAGGTTGAAGGTTGAAGGAGTTGAAGGTTGAAGGTTGAGGGGTTGAAGGTTGGTAGTTGAACGTTGAGGGGTTGAAGGTTGAAGGTTTAGGAGTTGAAGGTTGAAGGTTGAGGGGTTGAAGGTTGAAGGTTGAGGGGTTGAAGGTTGAAGGTTGAGGGGTTGAAGGTTAAAGGTTGATGGGTTGAAGGTTGAGGGGTTGAAGGTTGAAGATTGAGGGGTTGAAGATTGAAAGTTGAGAGACTGAAGATTGAAGGTTGACGGGTTGAAGGTTACAGGTTGAGGTTTAGAAGGTTGAAGGTTGAGGGTTTGAAAGTTAAACGTTAAGGGGTTGAAGGTCGAAGGTTGAGGGGTTAAAGATAAATGGTTGGGTGGTTGAAGGTTGAAAGTTGAGGGCTTGAAGGATGAAGGTTGAAGGTCGAGTGGTTAAAGGTTGAAGGTTAAGCGGTTGAAGATCGAAGGTTGAGGGGTTAAAGGTTGAAGGTTGAAGTAGTTGAAGGTTGAAGGTTGAAGGAGTTGAAGGTTGACAGTTGAGGGGTTGAAGGTTGAAGGTTGAGGGGTTGAAGGTTGAAGGTTGAAGGAGTTGAAGGTTGAAGGTTGAGGGGTTGAAGGTTGAAGGTCGAAGGTTGAGGGGTTGAATTTTGAAGGTTGAAGGAGTTGAATGTTGAAGGTTGAGTGGTTGAAGGTTGGAGGTTGAAGGTTGAGGGGTTGAAGGTTGAAGGTTGAGGGGTTGAAGGTTAAAGGTTGATGGGTTGAAGGTTGAGGGGTTGAAGGTTGAAGTTAGAGGGGTTGAAGGTTGAAGGTTGAGGGCTTGAAAGTTGAAGGTTGGGAAGTTGAAGTTTGAAGGTTAAGGGGTTGAATATTGAGAGGTTGAAGGTTGAAGATTGAGGGGTTGAAGGTTGAAGGTTGAAGGTTGAGAGGTTGAAGGTTAAAGGTTAAGTGGTTGAAGGTTGAAGGTTGAGGGACTGAATGTTGGGGAGTTGAAGGTTGAAGGTTGAGGGCTTGAAGGTTGAAGGTTGAGGTGTTTAAGGTTGGAGGTTTAGGAGTTGAAGGTTGAGGGGTTGAAGGTTTAAGGTTGAGAAGTTGAAGGTTGATGGTTGAGGGGTTGAAGGTTGAAGGTTGTGGGGTTTAAGATTGTAAGGTGAGGGACTGAAGATTGAAGGTTGACTGGTTGAAGGTTACAGGTTGAGGGGTTGAAGGTTAAAGGTTGATGGGTTGAAGGTTGAGGGGTTGAAGGTTGAAGTTAGAGGGGTTGAAGGTTGAAGGTTGAGTGCTTGAAAGTTAAAGGTTGGGAAGTTGAAGGTTGAAGGTTAAGGGGTTGGATATTGAGGGGTCGAAGGTTGAAGATTGAGGGGTTGAAGGTTTGAGGTTGAAGGTTGAGAGGTTGAAGGTTAAAGGTTTAGTGGTTGAAGGTTGAAGATTGAGGGATTGAATGTTGGGGAGTTGAAGGTTGAAGGTTGAGGGTTTGAAGGTTGAAGGTTGAGGTGTTTAAGGTTGGAGCTTTAGGAGTTAAAGGTTGAGGGGTTGAAGGTTGAAGGTTGAGAAGTTGAAGGTTGATGGTTGAGGGGTTGAAGGTTGAAGGTTGTGGGGTTTAAGATTGAAAGTTGAGGGACTGAAGATTAAAGGTTGACTGGTTGAAGGTTACAGGTTGAGGGGTAGAAGGATGAAGGTTGAGGGTTTGAAAGTTAAAGGTTAAGGGGATGAAGGTCGAAGGTTGAGGGATTAAAGATAGATGGTTGGGTGGTTGAAGGTTGAAAGTTGAGGGCTTGAAGGATGAAGGTTGAAGGTTGAGTGGTTAAAGGTTGAAGGTTAAGCGGTTGAAGATCGAAGGTTGAGGGGTTAAAGGATGAAGGTTGAAGGAGTTGAAGGTTGAAGGTTGAGGGGTTGAAGGTTGGAGGTTGAACGTTGAGGCGTTGAACGTTGAAGGTTGAGGGGTTGAAGGATGAAGGTTGAGGGGTTGAAGGTTGAAGATTGAAGGAGTTGAAGGTTGAAAGTTGAGGGGTTGAAGGTTAAAGGTTGAATGTTGAAGGAGTTGAAGGTTGAAGGTTGAGGGGTTGAAGGTTGAAGGTCGAAGCTTGAGGGGTTAAAGGTTGAAGGTTGCAGGTTGAGGGGTTGAAGGTTGGAGGTTGAAGGTTGAGGGGTTGAAGGTTGAAGGTTGAGGAGTTGAAGGTTGAAGGTTGAGGGGTTGAAGATTGGAGGTTGAAGGTTGAGAGGTTGAAGGTTGAAGGTTGAGGGGTTGAAGGTTAAAGGTTGATGGGTTGAAGGTTGAGGGGTTGAAGGTTGAAGTTAGAGGGGTTGAAGGTTGAAAGGTTGAAGGTTGAAGGTTGCAGGTTGGAGGTTGAAGGTTGAAGGTTGAAGGTTGAAGGTTGAAGTTTGAGGCGTTGAACGTTGAAGGTTGAAGGTTAAACGTTGAAGTTTGAGGGGTTGGAAGTTGAAGGTGTAGGGGTTGAAGGTTGAAGGTTGAAGGTTGAGGGGTTGATTGTACAAAGTTGAAGTGTTTAAGATTGATTGTTTAGGAATTGAAGGTTGAGGGGTTGAAGGTTGAAGGTTGAGGTGTTGGAGGTTGATCGTTGAGGGGTTGAAGGTTGATGGTTAAGGGGGGAACATTGAAGGTTAAAGATTGAGGGGTTGAAAGTTAAAGATTGAGAGGCTGAAGTATAAAGGTTGAGGGGTCGAAAGTTGAGGGTCTGAAGATTAAAGGTTGAGTGGTTGTAGGTTGAAGGTTGAGGGGTTGAAGTTTGAAGGCTGAGGGGTTGAAGGTTGAAGGTTGAAGGTTGAGGGGTAGAAGGTTGAAGGCTGAGTGTTTGAAAGTTAAAGGTTAAGGGGTTGAAGGTCTAAGGTAGAGGGGTTAAAGATAGATGGTTGGGTGGTTGAAGGTTGAAAGTTGAGGGTTTGAAGGATGAAAGTTGAAGGTTGAGTGGTTAAAGGTTGAAGGTTAAGGGGTTGAAGATCGAAGGTTGTGGGGTTAAAGGTTGAAGGTTGAAGGTTGAAGGTTGAGGGGTGAAGGTTGGAGGTTGAACGTTGAGGGGTTGAAGGTTGAAGGTTGAGGTGTTGAAGGATGAAGGTTGAGGGTTTGAAGCTTTGAGGCTGAAGATTGAGGGGTTGAAGGTTAAAGGTTAAGTGGTTGAAGGTTGAAGGTTAAGTTACTGAATGTTGGGGAGTTAAATGTTGAAGGTTGAGGGGTTGAAGGTTGGAGGTTGAACGTTGAGGGGTTGAAGGTTGAAGGTTGAGGGGTTGAAGGATGAAGGTTGAGGGGTTGAAGGTTGAAGGTTGAAGGATTTGAAGATTGAAAGTTGAGGGGTTGAAGGTTAAAGGTTGAAGGTTGAAGGAGTTGAAGGTTGAAGGTTGAGGGGTTGAAGGTCGAAGGTTGAGGGGTTAAAGGTTGAAGGTTGAGGGGTTGAAGGTTGGAGGTTGAAGGTTGAGGGGTTGAAGGTTGAAGGTTGAGGAGTTGAAGGTTGAAGGTTGAGGGGTTGAAGGTTGCAGGTTGAAGGTTGAGGGGTTGAAGGTTGAAGGTTGAGGGGTTGAAGGTTGAAGTTAGAGGGGTTGAAGGTTGAAGGTTGAGGGCTTGAAAGTTGAATTTTGGGAAGTTGAAGGCTGAAGGTTAAGGGGTTGAATAGTGAGGGGTTGAAGGTTGAAGATTGAGGGGTTGAAGGTTGAAGGTTGAAGGTTGAGAGGTTGAAGGTTAAAGGTTAAGTGGTTGAAGGTTGAATGTTGAGGGACTGAATGTTGGGGAGTTGAATGTTGAAGGTTGAGGGCTTGAAGGTTGAAGGTTGAGAAGTTGAAGGTTGATGGTTGAGGGGTTGAAGGTTGAATGTTGTGGGGTTTAAGATTGAAAGTTGAAGGACTGAAGATTGAAGGTTGACTGGTTGAAGGTTACAGGTTGAGGGGTAGAAGGTTGAAGGTTGGTGGTTTGAAAGTTAAAGTTTAAGGGGTTGAAGGTCGAAGGTTGAGGGGTTAAAGATAGATGGTTGGGTGGTTGAAGGTTGAAAGTTGAGGGCTTGAAGGATGAAGGTTGAAGCTTGAATGGTTAAAGGTTGAAGGTTAAGCGGTTGAAGATCGAAGGTTGGGGGATTAAAGGTTGAAGGTTGAAGGAGTTGAAGGTTGAAGGTTGAGGGGTTGAAGGTTGGAGGTTGAACGTTGAGGGGTCGAAGGTTGAAGGTTGAGGGGTTGAAGGATGAAGGTTGAGGGGTTGAAGGTTGAAGGTTGAAGGAGTTGAAGGTTCAAAGTTGAGGGTTTGAAGGTTAAAGGTTGAAGGTTGAAGGAGTTGAAGGTTGAAGGTTGAGGGGTTGAAGGTTGAAGGTTGAAGGTTGAGGAGCTGAAGGTTTTAGGTTGAGGGTTTGAAGGTTGGAGGTTGAAGGTTGAGGGGTTGAAGGTTGAAGGTTGAGGGGTTGAAGGTTAAAAGTTGATGGGTTGAAGGTTGAGGGGTTGAAGGTTGAAGGTTGGGGGGTTGAAGGTTGAAGGTCGAAGGTTGAGGGGTTAAAGGTTGAAGGTTGAAGGAGTTGAAGGTTGAAGGTTGAGGGGTTGAAGGTTGGAGGTTGAACGTTGAGGGGTTGAAGGTTGAAGGTTGAGGGGTTGAAGGATGAAGGTTGAGGGGTTGAAGGTTGAAGGTTGAAGGAGTTGAAGGTTGAAAGTTGAGGGGTTGAAGGTTAAAGGTTGAAGGTTGGAGGAGTTGAAGGTTGAAGGTTGAGGGGTTGAAGGTTGAAGGTCGAAGGTTGAGGGGTTAAAGGTTGAAGGTTGAAGGAGTTGAAGGTCGAAGGTTGAGGGGTTGAAGGTTGGAGGTTGAACGTTGAGGGGTTGAAGGTTGAAGGATGAGGAGTTGAAGGTTGAAGGTTGAGGGGTTGAATGTTGAAGGTTGAGGGGTTGAAGGTTGAAGTTTGAGGGGTTGTAGGTTAAAGGTTGATGGGTTGAAGGTTGAGGGGTTGAAGGTTGAAGTTAGAGGGGTTGAAGGTTGAAGGTTGAGGGCTTGAAAGTTAAAGGTTGGGAAGTTAAAGGTTGAAGGTTAAGGGGTTGAATATTGAGGGGTTGAAGGTTGAAGATTGAGGGGTTGAAGGTTGAAGGTTGAAGGTTGAGAGATTGAAGGTTAAAGGTTAAGTGGTTGAAGGTTGAAGGTTGAGGGACTGAATGTTGGGGATTTAAAGGTTGAAGGTTGAGGGCTTGAAGGTTGAAGGTTGAGGTGTTTAAGGTTGGAGGTTTAGGAGTTGAAGGTTGGAAGGTTGAGGGGTTGAAGGTTGAAGGTCGAAGGTTGAGGGGTTAAAGGTTGAAGGTTGAAGGAGTTGAAGGTTGAAGGTTGAGGGGTTGAAGGTTGGAGGTTGAACGTTGAGGGGTTGAAGGTTGAAGGTTGAGGGGTTGAAGGATGAAGGTTGAGGGGCTGAAGGTTGAAGGTTAAAGGAGTTGAAGGTTGAAGGTCGAAGGTTGATTGGTTAAAGGTTGAAGGTTGAAGGAGTTGAAGGTTGAAGGTTGAGGGGTTGAAGGTTGGAGGTTGAACGTTGAATGGTTGAAGGTTGAAGGTTGAGGGGTTGAAGGTTGAAGGTTGAGGGGTTGAAGGTTGAAGGTTGAGGGGTTGAAGGTTAAAGGTTGATGGGTTGAAGGTTGAGGGGTTGAAGGTTGAAGTTAGCGGGGTTGAAGGTTGAAGGTTGAGGGGTTGAAGGTTAAAGGTTGATGGGTTGAAGGTTGAGGGGTTGAAGGTTGAAGATTGAGGGGTTGAAGGTTGAAGGTTGAAGGTTGAGAGGTTGAAGGTTAAAGGTTAAGTGGTTGAAGGTTGAAGGTTGAGGGCTTGAAGGTTGAAGGTTGTGGTGTTTAAGGTTGGAGGTTTAGGAGTTGAAGGTTGAGGGGTTGAAGGTTGAAGGTTGAGAAGTTGAAGGTTGATGGTTGAGAGGTTGAAGATTGAAAGTTGAGAGACTGAAGATTGAAGGTTGACTGGTTGAAGGTTACAGGTTGAGGTTTAGAAGGTTGAAGGTTGAGGGTTTGAAAGTTAAACGTTAAGGGGTTGAAGGTCGAAGGTTGAGGGGTTAAAGATAAATGGTTGGGTGGTTGAAGGTTGAAAGTTGAGGGCTTGAAGGATGAAGGTTGAAGGTCGAGTGGTTAAAGGTTGAAGGTTAAGCGGTTGAAGATCGAAGGTTGAGGGGTTAAAGGTTGAAGGTTGAAGGAGTTGAAGGTTGAAGGTTGAAGGAGTTGAAGGTTGACAGTTGAAGGGTTGAAGGTTGAAGGTTGAGGGGTTGAAGGTTGAAGGTTGAAGGTTGAAGGAGTTGAAGGTTGAAGGTTGAGGGGTTGAAGGTTGAAGGTCGAAGGTTGAGGGGTTGAATTTTGAAGGTTGAAGGAGTTGAAGGTTGAAGGTTGTGGGGTTGAAGGTTGGAGGTTGAAGGTTGAGGGGTTGAAGGTTGAAGGTTGAGAAGTTGAAGGTTGAAGGTTGAGGGGTTGAAGGTTGGAGGTTGAAGGTTGAGGGGCTGAAGGTTGAAGGTTGAGGGGTTGAAGGTTAAAGGTTGATGGGTTGAAGGTTGAGGGGTTGAAGGTTGAAGTTAGAGGGGTTGAAGGTGAAGGTTGAGGGCTTGAAAGTTGAAGGTTGGGAAGTTGAAGTTTGAAGGTTAAGGGGTTGAATATTGAGAGGTTGAAGATTGAAGATTGAGGGGTTGAAGGTTGAAGGTTGAAGGTTGAGAGGTTGAAGGTTAAAGGTTAAGTGGTTTAAGGTTGAAGGTTGAGGGACTGAATGTTGGGGAGTTGAAGGTTGAAGGTTGAGGGCTTGAAGGTTGAAGGTTGAGGTGTTTAAGGTTGGAGGTTTAGGAGTTGAAGGTTGAGGGGTTGAAGGTTGAAGGTTGAGAAGTTGAAGGTTGATGGTTGAGGGGTTGAAGGTTGAAGGTTGTGGGGTTTAAGATTGTCAGTTGAGGGACTGAAGATTGAAGGTTGACTGGTTGAAGGTTACAGGTTGAGGGGTTGAAGGTTAAAGGTTGATGGGTTGAAGGTTGAGGGGTTGAAGGTTGAAGGTTGAGGGCTTGAAAGTTAAAGGTTGGGAAGTTGAAGGTTGAAGGTTAAGGGGTTGGATATTGAGGGGTCGAAGGTTGAAGATTGAGGGGTTGAAGGTTTGACGTTGAAGGTTGAGAGGTTGAAGGTTAAAGGTTTAGTGGTTGAAGGTTGAAGATTGAGGGATTGAATGTTGGGGAGTTGAAGGTTGAAGGTTGAGGGTTTGAAGGTTGAAGGTTGAGGTGTTTAAGGTTGGAGGTTTAGGAGTTAAAGGTTGAGGGGTTGAAGGTTGAAGGTTGAGAAGTTGAAGGTTGAAGGTTGAGAAGTTGAAGGTTGAAGGTTGAGGGGTTGAAGGTTGGAGGTTGAAGGTTGAGGGGTTGAAGGTTGAAGGTTGTGGGGTTGAAGGTTGGAGGTTGAAGGTTGAGGGGTTGAAGGTTGAAGGTTGAGAAGTTGAAGGTTGAAGGTTGAGGGGTTGAAGGTTGGAGGTTGAAGGTTGAGGGGTTGAAGGTTGAAGGTTGAGGGGTTGAAGGTTAAAGGTTGATGGGTTGAAGGTTGAGGGGTTGAAGGTTGAAGTTAGAGGGGTTGAAGGTGAAGGTTGAGGGCTTGAAAGTTGAAGGTTGGGAAGTTGAAGTTTGAAGGTTAAGGGGTTGAATATTGAGAGGTTGAAGATTGAAGATTGAGGGGTTGAAGGTTGAAGGTTGAAGGTTGAGAGGTTGAAGGTTAAAGGTTAAGTGGTTTAAGGTTGAAGGTTGAGGGACTGAATGTTGGGGAGTTGAAGGTTGAAGGTTGAGGGCTTGAAGGTTGAAGGTTGAGGTGTTTAAGGTTGGAGGTTTAGGAGTTGAAGGTTGAGGGGTTGAAGGTTGAAGGTTGAGAAGTTGAAGGTTGATGGTTGAGGGGTTGAAGGTTGAAGGTTGTGGGGTTTAAGATTGTCAGTTGAGGGACTGAAGATTGAAGGTTGACTGGTTGAAGGTTACAGGTTGAGGGGTTGAAGGTTAAAGGTTGATGGGTTGAAGGTTGAGGGGTTGAAGGTTGAAATTAGAGGGGTTGAAGGTTGAAGGTTGAGGGCTTGAAAGTTAAAGGTTGGGAAGTTGAAGGTTGAAGGTTAAGGGGTTGGATATTGAGGGGTCGAAGGTTGAAGATTGAGGGGTTGAAGGTTTGACGTTGAAGGTTGAGAGGTTGAAGGTTAAAGGTTTAGTGGTTGAAGGTTGAAGATTGAGGGATTGAATGTTGGGGAGTTGAAGGTTGAAGGTTGAGGGTTTGAAGGTTGAAGGTTGAGGTGTTTAAGGTTGGAGGTTTAGGAGTTAAAGGTTGAGGGGTTGAAGGTTGAAGGTTGAGAAGTTGAAGGTTGAAGGTTGAGAAGTTGAAGGTTGAAGGTTGAGGGGTTGAAGGTTGGAGGTTGAAGGTTGAGGGGTTGAAGGTTGAAGGTTGTGGGGTTGAAGGTTGGAGGTTGATGGTTGAGGGGTTGAAGGTTGAAGGTTGAGAAGTTGAAGGTTGAAGGTTGAGGGGTTGAAGGTTGGAGGTTGAAGGTTGAGGGGTTGAAGGTTGAAGGTTGAGGGGTTGAAGGTTAAAGGTTGATGGGTTGAAGGTTGAGGGGTTGAAGGTTGAAGTTAGAGGGGTTGAAGGTGAAGGTTGAGGGCTTGAAAGTTGAAGGTTGGGAAGTTGAAGTTTGAAGGTTAAGGGGTTGAATATTGAGAGGTTGAAGATTGAAGATTGAGGGGTTGAAGGTTGAAGGTTGAAGGTTGAGAGGTTGAAGGTTAAAGGTTAAGTGGTTTAAGGTTGAAGGTTGAGGGACTGAATGTTGGGGAGTTGAAGGTTGAAGGTTGAGGGCTTGAAGGTTGAAGGTTGAGGTGTTTAAGGTTGGAGGTTTAGGAGTTGAAGGTTGAGGGGTTGAAGGTTGAAGGTTGAGAAGTTGAAGGTTGATGGTTGAGGGGTTGAAGGTTGAAGGTTGTGGGGTTTAAGATTGTCAGTTGAGGGACTGAAGATTGAAGGTTGACTGGTTGAAGGTTACAGGTTGAGGGGTTGAAGGTTAAAGGTTGATGGGTTGAAGGTTGAGGGGTTGAAGGTTGAAATTAGAGGGGTTGAAGGTTGAAGGTTGAGGGCTTGAAAGTTAAAGGTTGGGAAGTTGAAGGTTGAAGGTTAAGGGGTTGGATATTGAGGGGTCGAAGGTTGAAGATTGAGGGGTTGAAGGTTTGACGTTGAAGGTTGAGAGGTTGAAGGTTAAAGGTTTAGTGGTTGAAGGTTGAAGATTGAGGGATTGAATGTTGGGGAGTTGAAGGTTGAAGGTTGAGGGTTTGAAGGTTGAAGGTTGAGGTGTTTAAGGTTGGAGGTTTAGGAGTTAAAGGTTGAGGGGTTGAAGGTTGAAGGTTGAGAAGTTGAAGGTTGATGGTTGAGGGGTTGAAGATTGAAGGTTGTGGGGTTTAAGATTGAAAGTTGAGGGACTGAAGATTAAAGGTTTACTGGTTGAAGGTTACAGGTTGAGGGGTAGAAGGTTGAAGGTTGAGGGTTTGAAAGTTAAAGGTTAAGGTGATGAAGGTCGAAGGTTGAGGGATTAAAGATAGATGGTTGGGCGGTTGAAGGTTGAAAGTTGAGGGCTTGAAGGATGAAGGTTGAAGGTTGAGTGGTTAAAGGTTGAAGGTTAAGCGGTTGAAGATCGAAGGTTGAGGGGTTAAAGGTTGAAGGTTGAAGGAGTTGAAGGTTGAAGGTTGAGGGGTTGAAGGTTGGAGGTTGAACGTTGAGGCGTTGAACGTTGAAGGTTGAGGGGTTGAAGGATGAAGGTTGAGAGGTTGAAGGTTGAAGATTGAAGGAGTTGAAGGTTGAAAGTTGAGGGGTTGAAGGTTAAAGGTTGAATGTTAAAGGAGTTGAAGGTTGAAGGTTGAGGGGTTGAAGGTTGAAGGTCGAAGCTTGAGGGGTTAAAGGTTGAAGGTTGCAGGTTGAGGGGTTGAAGGTTGGAGGTTGAAGGTTGAGGGGTTGAAGGTTGAAGGTTGAGGAGTTGAAGGTTAAAGGTTGATGGGTTGAAGGTTGAGGGGTTGAAGGTTGAAGTTAGAGGGGTTGAAGGTTGAAGGTTGAAGGTTGCAGGTTGGAGGTTGAAGGTTGAAGGGTGAAGGTTGAAGGTTGAAGTTTGAGGCGTTGAACGTTGAAGGTTGAAGGTTAAACGTTGAAGTTTGAGGGGTTGGAGGTTGAAGGTGTAGGGGTTGAATGTTGAAGGTTGAAGGTTGAGGGGTTGATTGTACAAAGTTGAAGTGTTTAAGATTGATGGTTTAGGAATTGAAGGTTGAGGGGTTGAAGGTTGAAGGTTGAGGTGTTGGAGGTTGATCGTTGAGGGGTTGAAGGTTGAAGGTTAAGGGGGGAACATTGAAGGTTAAAGATTGAGGGGTTGAAGTATAAAGGTTGAGGGGTCGAAAGTTGAGGGTCTGAAGATTAAAGGTTGAGTGGTTGTAGGTTGAAGGTTGAGGGGTTGAAGTTTGAAGGTTGAGGGGTTGAAGGTTGAAGGTTGAAGGTTGAGGGGTAGAAGGTTAAAGGCTGAGTGTTTGAAAGTTAAAGGTTAAGGGGTTGAAGGTCTAAGGTAGAGAAGTTAAAGATAGATGGTTGGGTGGTTGAAGGTTGAAAGTTGAGGGCTTGAAGGATGAAAGTTGAAGGTTGAGTGGTTAAAGGTTGAAGGTTAAGGGGTTGAAGATCGAAGTTTGAGGGGTTAAAGGTTGAAGGTTGAAGGTTGAAGGTTGAGGGGTGAAGGTTGGAGGTTGAACGTTGAGGGGTTGAAGGTTGAAGGTTGAGGTGTTGAAGGATGAAGGTTGAGGGGTTGAAGGTTTGAGGCTGAAGATTGAGGGGTTGAAGGTTAAAGGTTAAGTGGTTGAAGGTTGAAGGTTAAGTTACTGAATGTTGGGGAGTTAAATGTTGAAGTCTGACAGGTTGAAGGTTGAAGGTTGAGGGGTTGAAGGTTGGAGGTTGAACGTTGAGGGGTTGAAGGTTGAAGGTTGAGGGGTTGAAGGATGAAGGTTGAGGGTTGACGGAGTTGAAGGTTGAAGGTTGAGGGGTTGAAGGTCGAAGGTTGAGGGGTTAAAGGTTGAAGGTTGAAGGAGTTGAAGGTTGAAAGTTGAGGGGTTGAAGGTTGGAGGTTGAAGGTTGAGGGGTTGAAGGTTGAAGGTTGAGGAGTTGAAGGTTGAAGGTTGAGGGTTGAAGGTTGCAGGTTGAAGGTTGAGGGGTTGAAGGTTGAAGGTTGAGGGGTTGAAGGTTGAAGTTAGAGGGGTTGAAGGTTGAAGGTTGAGGGCTTGAAAGTTGAATTTTGGGAAGTTGAAGGTTGAAGGTTAAGGGGTTGAATAGTGAGGGGTTGAAGGTTGAAGATTGAGGGGTTGAAGGGTGAAGGTTGAAGGTTGAAGGTTGAGAGGTTGAAGGTTAAAGGTTAAGTGGTTGAAGGTTGAATGTTGAGGGACTGAATGTTGGGGAGTTGAAGGTTGAAGGTTGAGGGCTTGAAGGTTGAAGGTTGAGAAGTTGAAGGTTGATGGTTGAGGGGTTGAAGGTTGAATGTTGTGGGGTTTAAGATTGAAAGTTGAAGGACTGAAGATTGAAGGTTGACTGGTTGAAGGTTACAGGTTGAGGGGTAGAAGGTTGAAGGTTGGTGGTTTGAAAGTTAAAGGTTAAGGGGTTGAAGGTCGAAGGTTGAGGGGTTAAAGATAGATGGTTGGGTGGTTGAAGGTTGAAAGTTGAGGGCTTGAAGGATGAAGGTTGAAGGTTGAATGGTTAAAGGTTGAAGGTTAAGCGGTTGAAGATCGAAGGTTGGGGGATTAAAGGTTGAAGGTTGAAGGAGTTGAAGGTTGAAGGTTGAGGGGTTGAAGGTTGGAGGTTGAACGTTGAGGGGTCGAAGGTTGCAGGTTGAGGGGTTGAAGGATGAAGGTTGAGGGGTTGAAGGTTGAAGGTTGAAGGAGTTGAAGGTTGAAAGTTGAGGGTTTGAAGGTTAAAGGTTGAAGGTTGAAGGAGTTGAAGGTTGAAGGTTGAGGGGTTGAAGGTTGAAGGTTGAAGGTTGAGGAGCTGAAGGTTGAAGGTTGAGGGTTTGAAGGTTGGAGGTTGAAGGTTGAGGGGTTGAAGGTTGAAGGTTGAGGGGTTGAAGGTTAAAGGTTGATGGGTTGAAGGTTGAGGGGTTGAAGGTTGAAAGGTTGAAGGTTGAAGGTTGCAGGTTGGAGGTTGAAGTTTGAGGCGTTGAACGTTGAAGGTTGAGGGTTAAACGTTGAAGTTTAAGGGGTTGAAAGTTGAAGGTGTAGGGGTTGAAGGTTGAAGGTTGAAGGAGTTGAAGGCTGAAGGTTGAGGGGTTCAAGGTTGGAGGTTGAAGGTTGAGGGGTTGATTGTACAAGGCAGAAGTGTTTAAGGTTGATGGTTTAGGAGTTGAAGGTTGAGGGGTTGAAGGTTGAAGGTTGAGGTGTTGGAGGTTGATCGTTTAGGGGTTGAAGGTTGAAGGTTAAGGGGTTGAACATTGAAGGTTGAGGGACTGAAAATTGAAGGTTGAGTTGTTGAAGGTTAAAGATTGAGGGGTTGAAAGTTAAAGATTAAGGGGCTGAAGTATAAAGGTTGAGGGGTCGAAGGTTAAAGGTTGAGGGGCTGAAGATTAAAGGCTGAGTGGTTGTAGGTTGAAGGTTGAGGGGTTGAAGTTTGAAGGTTGAGAGGTTGAAGGTTGAAGGTTGAGGGGTAGAAGGTTGAAGGTTGAGGGTTTAAAAGTTAAAGGTTAAGGGGTTGAAGGTCGAAGGTTGAGTAGTTAAAGATAGATGGTTGGGTGGTTGAAGGTTGAAAGTTGAGGGCTTGAAGGATGAAAGTTGAAGGTTGAGTGGTTAAAGGTTGAAGGTTAAGGGGTTGAATATCGAAGGTTGAGGGGTTAAAGGTTGAAGGTTGAAGGAGTTGAAGGTTGAAGGTTGAGGGGTTGAAGGTTGGAGGTTGAACGTTGAGGGGTTGAAGGTTGAAGGTTGAGGGGTTGAAGGATGAAGGTTAAGGGGTTGAAGGTTTGAGGTTGTAGGTTGAGGGGTTGAAGGTTAAAGGTTAAGTGGTTGAAGGTTGAAGGTTGAGGGGTTGAAGGTTGAAGGTTGTAGGGTTTAAGATTGTAAGTTGAGGGACTGAAGATTGAAGGTTGACTGGTTGAAGGTTACAGGTTGAGGGGTTGAAGGTTAAAGGTTGATGGGTTGAAGGTTGAGGGGTTGAAGGTTGAAGTTAGAGGGGTTGAAGGTTGAAGGTTGAGGGCTTGAAAGTTAAAGGTTGGGAAGTTGAAGGTTGAAGGTTAAGGGGTTGGATATTGAGGGGTCGAAGGTTGAAGATTGAGGGGTTGAAGGTTTGAGGTTGAAGGTTGAGAGGTTGAAGGTTAAAGGTTAAGTGGTTGAAGGTTGAAGATTGAGGGATTGAATGTTGGGGAGTTGAAGGTTGAAGGTTGAGGGTTTGAAGGTTGAAGGTTGAGGTGTTTAAGGTTGGAGGTTTAGGAGTTGAAGGTTGAGGGGTTGAAGGTTGAAGGTTAAGAAAATGAAGGTTGATGGTTGAGGGGTTGAAGGTTGAAGGTTGTGGGGTTTAAGATTGAAAGTTGAGGGACTGAAGATTAAAGGTTGACTGGTTGAAGGTTACAGGTTGAGGGGTAGAAGGTTGAAGGTTGAGTGTTTGAAAGTTAAAGGTTAAGGGGATGAAGGTCGAAGGTTGAGGGGTTAAAGATAGATGGTTGGGTGGTTGAAGGTTGAAAGTTGAGGGCTTGAAGGATGAAGGTTGAAGGTTGAGTGGTTAAAGGTTGAAGGTTAAGCGGTTGAAGATCGAAGGTTGAGGGGTTAAAGGTTGAAGGTTGAAGGAGTTGAAGGTTGAAGGTTGAGGGGTTGAAGGTTGGAGGTTGAAGGAGTTGAAGGTTGAAAGTTGAAGGGGTTGAAGGTTAAAGGTTGAATGTTGAAGGAGTTGAAAGTTGAAGGTTGAGGGGTTGAAGGTTGAAGGTCGAAGCTTGAGGGGTTAAAGGTTGAAGGTTGAAGGAGTTGAAGGTTGAAAGTTGAGGGGTTGAAGGTTGAAGGAGTTGAAAGTTGAAGGTTGAGGGGTTGAAGGTTGAAGGTCGAAGCTTGAGGGGTTAAAGGTTGAAGGTTGAAGAAGTTGAAGGTTGAAGGTTGAGGGGTTGAAGGTTGGAGGTTGAAGGTTGAGGGGTTGAAGGTTGAAGATTGAAGGAGTTGAAGGTTGAAAGTTGAGGGGTTGAAGGTTAAAGGTTGAATGTTGAAGGAGTTGAAAGTTGAAGGTTGAGGGGTTGAAGGTTGAAGGTCGAAGCTTGAGGGGTTAAAGGTTGAAGGTTGAAGGAGTTGAAGGTTGAAGGTTGAGGGGTTGAAGGTTGGAGGTTGAAGGTTGAGGGGTTGAAGGTTGAAGGTTGAGGAGTTGAAGGTTGAAGGTTGAGGGGTTGAAGATTGGAGGTTGAAGGTTGAGGGGTTGAAGGTTGAAGGTTGTGGGGTTGAAGGTTAAAGGTTGATGGGTTGAAGGTTGAGGGGTTGAAGGTTGAAGTTAGAGGGGTTGAAGGTTGAAAGGTTGAAGGTTGAAGGTTGCAGGTTGGAGGTTGAAGGTTGAAGGTTGAAGTTTGAAGGTTGAAGTTTGAGGCGTTGAACGTTGAAGGTTAAAGGTTAAACGTTGAAGTTTGAGGGGTTGGAAGTTGAAGGTGTAGGGGTTGAAGGTTGAAGGTTGAAGGAGTTGAAGGCTGAAGGCTGAAGGTTGAGGGGTTGATGGTTGGAGGTTGAAGGTTGAGGGGTTGATTGTACAAAGTTGAAGTGTTTAAGATTGATGGTTTAGGAATTGAAGGTTGAGGGGTTGAAGGTTAAAGGTTGAGGTGTTGGAGGTTGATCGTTGAGGGGTTGAAGGTTGAAGGTTGAGAAGTTGAAGGTTGATGGTTGAGGGGTTGAAGGTTGAATGTTGTGGGGTTTAAGATTGAAAGTTGAAGGACTGAAGATTGAAGGTTGACTGGTTGAAGGTTACAGGTTGAGGGGTAGAAGGTTTTAGGTTGGTGGTTTGAAAGTTAAAGGTTAAGGGGTTGAAGGTCGAAGGTTGAGGGGTTAAAGATAGATGGTTGGGTGGTTGAAGGTTGAAAGTTGAGGGCTTGAAGGATGAAGGTTGAAGGTTGAATGGTTAAAGGTTGAAGGTTAAGCGGTTGAAGATCGAAGGTTGGGGGATTAAAGGTTGAAGGTTGAAGGAGTTGAAGGTTGAAGGTTGAGGGGTTGAAGGTTGGAGGTTGAACGTTGAGGGGTCGAAGGTTGCAGGTTGAGGGGTTGAAGGATGAAGGTTGAGGGGTTGAAGGTTGAAGGTTGAAGGAGTTGAAGGTTGAAAGTTGAGGGTTTGAAGGTTAAAGGTTGAAGGTTGAAGGAGTTGAAGGTTGAAGGTTGAGGGGTTGAAGGTTGAAGGTTGAAGGTTGAGGAGCTGAAGGTTGAAGGTTGAGGGTTTGAAGGTTGGAGGTTGAAGGTTGAGGGGTTGAAGGTTGAAGGTTGAGGGGTTGAAGGTTAAAGGTTGATGGGTTGAAGGTTGAGGGGTTGAAGGTTGAAAGGTTGAAGGTTGAAGGTTGCAGGTTGGAGGTTGAAGTTTGAGGCGTTGAACGTTGAAGGTTGAGGGTTAAACGTTGAAGTTTAAGGGGTTGAAAGTTGAAGGTGTAGGGGTTGAAGGTTGAAGGTTGAAGGAGTTGAAGGCTGAAGGTTGAGGGGTTCAAGGTTGGAGGTTGAAGGTTGAGGGGTTGATTGTACAAGGCAGAAGTGTTTAAGGTTGATGGTTTAGGAGTTGAAGGTTGAGGGGTTGAAGGTTGAAGGTTGAGGTGTTGGAGGTTGATCGTTTAGGGGTTGAAGGTTGAAGGTTAAGGGGTTGAACATTGAAGGTTGAGGGACTGAAAATTGAAGGTTGAGTTGTTGAAGGTTAAAGATTGAGGGGTTGAAAGTTAAAGATTAAGGGGCTGAAGTATAAAGGTTGAGGGGTCGAAGGTTAAAAGTTGAGGGGCTGAAGATTAAAGGTTGAGTGGTTGTAGGTTGAAGGTTGAGGGGTTGAAGTTTGAAGGTTGAGAGGTTGAAGGTTGAAGGTTGAGGGGTAGAAGGTTGAAGGTTGAGGGTTTGAAAGTTAAAGGTTAAGGGGTTGAAGGTCGAAGGTTGAGTAGTTAAAGATAGATGGTTGGGTGGTTGAAGGTTGAAAGTTGAGGGCTTGAAGGATGAAAGTTGAAGGTTGAGTGGTTAAAGGTTGAAGGTTAAGGGGTTGAATATCGAAGGTTGAGGGGTTAAAGGTTGAAGGTTGAAGGAGTTGAAGGTTGAAGGTTGAGGGGTTGAAGGTTGGAGGTTGAACGTTGAGGGGTTGAAGGTTGAAGGTTGAGGGGTTGAAGGATGAAGGTTAAGGGGTTGAAGGTTTGAGGTTGTAGGTTGAGGGGTTGAAGGTTAAAGGTTAAGTGGTTGAAGGTTGAAGGTTGAGGGGTTGAAGGTTGAAGGTTGTGGGGTTTAAGATTGTAAGTTGAGGGACTGAAGATTGAAGGTTGACTGGTTGAAGGTTACAGGTTGAGGGGTTGAAGGTTAAAGGTTGATGGGTTGAAGGTTGAGGGGTTGAAGGTTGAAGTTAGAGGGGTTGAAGGTTGAAGGTTGAGGGCTTGAAAGTTAAAGGTTGGGAAGTTGAAGGTTGAAGGTTAAGGGGTTGGATATTGAGGGGTCGAAGGTTGAAGATTGAGGGGTTGAAGGTTTGAGGTTGAAGGTTGAGAGGTTGAAGGTTAAAGGTTAAGTGGTTGAAGGTTGAAGATTGAGGGATTGAATGTTGGGGAGTTGAAGGTTGAAGGTTGAGGGTTTGAAGGTTGAAGGTTGAGGTGTTTAAGGTTGAAGGTTTAGGAGTTGAAGGTTGAGGGGTTGAAGGTTGAAGGTTAAGAAAATGAAGGTTGATGGTTGAGGGGTTGAAGGTTGAAGGTTGTGGGGTTTAAGATTGAAAGTTGAGGGACTGAAGATTAAAGGTTGACTGGTTGAAGGTTACAGGTTGAGGGGTAGAAGGTTGAAGGTTGAGTGTTTGAAAGTTAAAGGTTAAGGGGATGAAGGTCGAAGGTTGAGGGGTTAAAGATAGATGGTTGGGTGGTTGAAGGTTGAAAGTTGAGGGCTTGAAGGATGAAGGTTGAAGGTTGAGTGGTTAAAGGTTGAAGGTTAAGCGGTTGAAGATCGAAGGTTGAGGGGTTAAAGGTTGAAGGTTGAAGGAGTTGAAGGTTGAAGGTTGAGGGGTTGAAGGTTTAAGGTTGAAGGAGTTGAAGGTTGAAAGTTGAAGGGGTTGAAGGTTAAAGGTTGAATGTTGAAGGAGTTGAAAGTTGAAGGTTGAGGGGTTGAAGGTTGAAGGTCGAAGCTTGAGGGGTTAAAGGTTGAAGGTTGAAGGAGTTGAAGGTTGAAAGTTGAGGGGTTGAAGGTTGAAGGAGTTGAAAGTTGAAGGTTGAGGGGTTGAAGGTTGAAGGTCGAAGCTTGAGGGGTTAAAGGTTGAAGGTTGAAGAAGTTGAAGGTTGAAGGTTGAATGGTTGAAGGTTGGAGGTTGAAGGTTGAGGGGTTGAAGGTTGAAGATTGAAGGAGTTGAAGGTTGAAAGTTGAGGGGTTGAAGGTTAAAGGTTGAATGTTGAAGGAGTTGAAAGTTGAAGGTTGAGGGGTTGAAGGTTGAAGGTCGAAGCTTGAGGGGTTAAAGGTTGAAGGTTGAAGGAGTTGAAGGTTGAAGGTTGAGGGGTTGAAGGTTGGAGGTTGAAGGTTGAGGGGTTGAAGGTTGAAGGTTGAGGAGTTGAAGGTTGAAGGTTGAGGGGTTGAAGATTGGAGGTTGAAGGTTGAGGGGTTGAAGGTTGAAGGTTGTATGGTTGAAGGTTAAAGGTTGATGGGTTGAAGGTTGAGGGGTTGAAGGTTGAAGTTAGAGGGGTTGGAGGTTGAAGGTTGAAGGTTGAAGTTTGAAGGTTGAAGTTTGAGGCGTTGAACGTTGAAGGTTAAAGGTTAAACGTTGAAGTTTGAGGGGTTGGAAGTTGAAGGTGTAGGGGTTGAAGGTTGAAGGTTGAAGGAGTTGAAGGCTGAAGGCTGAAGGTTGAGGGGTTGATGGTTGGAGGTTGAAGGTTGAGGGGTTGATTGTACAAAGTTGAAGTGTTTAAGATTGATGGTTTAGGAATTGAAGGTTGAGGGGTTGAAGGTTAAAGGTTGAGGTGTTGGAGGTTGATCGTTGAGGGGTTGAAGGTTGAAGGTTAAGGGGGGAACATTGAAGGTTAAAGATTGACGGGTTGAAAGTTAAAGATTGAGGGGCTGAAGTATAAAGGTTGAGGGGTCGAAGGTTGAGGGTCTGAAGATTAAAGGTTGAGTGGTTGTAGGTTGAAGGTTGAGGGGTTGAAGTTTGAAGGTTGAGGGGTTGAAGGTTGAAGGTTGAAGGTTGAGGGGTAGAAGGTTGAAGGCTGAGTGTTTGAAAGTTAAAGGTTAAGGGGTTGAAGGTCGAAGGTAGAGGGGTTAACGATATATGGTTGGGTGGTTGAAGGTTGAAAGTTGAGGGCTTGAAGGATGAAAGTTGAAGGTTGAGTGGTTAAAGGTTGAAGGTTAAGGGGTTGAAGATCGAAGGTTGAGGGGTTAAAGGTTGAAGGTTGATGGTTGAAGGTTGAGGGGTTGAAGGTTGGAGGTTGAACGTTGAGGGGTTGAAGGTTGAAGGTTGAGGTGTTGAAGGATGAAGGTTGAGGGGTTGAAGGTTTGAGGCTGAAGATTGAGGGGTTGAAGGTTAAAGGTTAAGTGGTTGAAGGTTGAAGGTTAAGGGACTGAATGTTGGGGAGTTAAATGTTGAAGTCTGACAGGTTGAAGGTTGAAGGTTGAGGGGTTGAAGGTTGGAGGTTGAACGTTGAGGGGTTGAAGGTTGAAGGTTGAGGGGTTGAAGGATGAAGGTTGAAGGAATTGAAGGTTGAAAGTTGAGGGGTTGAAGGTTAAAGGTTGAAGGTTGAAGGAGTTGAAGGTTGAAGGTTGAGGGGTTGAAGGTCGAAGGTTGAGGGGTTAAAGGTTGAAGGTTGAAGGAGTTGAAGGTTGAAGGTTGAGGGGTTGAAGGTTGGAGGTTGAAGGTTGAAGGTTGAGGGGTTGAAGGTTGCAGGTTGAAGGTTGAGGGGTTGAAGGTTGAAGGTTGAGGGGTTGAAGGTTAAAGGTTGATGGGTTGAAGGTTGAGGGGTTGAAGGTTGAGAGGTTGAAGGTTAAAGGTTAAGTGGTTGAAGGTTGAATGTTGAGGGACTGAATGTTGGGGAGTTGAAGGTTGAAAGTTGAGGGCTTGAAAGTTGAATGTTGGGAAGTTGAAGGTTGAAGGTTAAGGGGTTGAATATTGAGGGGTTGAAGGTTGAAGATTGAGGGGTTGAAGGTTGAAGGTTGAAGGTTGAGAGGTTGAAGGTTAAAGGTTAAGTGGTTGAAGGTTGAATGTTGAGGGACTGAATGTTGGGGAGTTGAAGGTTGAAAGTTGAGGGCTTGAAGGTTGAAGAGTAGGTTATTTTGGACAGTTCTGGATCCACCCCCCACTCCTGGCCTTGAGTTCAAGGTCAAGGACACCCCCACTCCTACCCCCACCCCTGGCCTTGAGTTCAAGGTCAATGTCAAAAAAATTTTTCGGCCTGCGGCCGGCTTGTCCTGCGGACGGCTGAGATTTGCGCCCCGTCTGGACTGGTGCATCCCACCACTCCTGACCTTGAGTTCATGTTCAAGGTCACGGTCCAAAAAAATTTTTTCGCCTGCGGCGGGCTGAAGGTTGAAGGTTGAGGGGTTGAAGGTTGGAGGTTGAAGGTTGAGGGGTTGAAGGTTGAAGGTTGAGGGGTTGAAGGTTAAAGGTTGATGGGTTGAAGGTTGAGGGGTTGAAGGTTGAAGTTAGAGGGGTTGAAGGTGAAGGTTGAGGGCTTGAAAGTTGAAGGTTGGGAAGTTGAAGTTTGAAGCTTAAGGGGTTGAATATTGAGAGGTTGAAGATTGAAGATTGAGGGGTTGAAGGTTGAAGGTTGAAGGTTGAGAGGTTGAAGGTTAAAGGTTAAGTGGTTTAAGGTTGAAGGTTGAGGGACTGAATGTTGGGGAGTTGAAGGTTGAAGGTTGAGGGCTTGAAGGTTGAAGGTTGAGGTGTTTAAGGTTGGAGGTTTAGGAGTTGAAGGTTGAGGGGTTGAAGGTTGAAGGTTGAGAAGTTGAAGGTTGATGGTTGAGGGGTTGAAGGTTGAAGGTTGTGGGGTTTAAGATTGTCAGTTGAGGGACTGAAGATTGAAGGTTGACTGGTTGAAGGTTACAGGTTGAGGGGTTGAAGGTTAAAGGTTGATGGGTTGAAGGTTGAGGGGTTGAAGGTTGAAATTAGAGGGGTTGAAGGTTGAAGGTTGAGGGCTTGAAAGTTAAAGGTTGGGAAGTTGAAGGTTGAAGGTTAAGGGGTTGGATATTGAGGGGTCGAAGGTTGAAGATTGAGGGGTTGAAGGTTTGACGTTGAAGGTTGAGAGGTTGAAGGTTAAAGGTTTAGTGGTTGAAGGTTGAAGATTGAGGGATTGAATGTTGGGGAGTTGAAGGTTGAAGGTTGAGGGTTTGAAGGTTGAAGGTTGAGGTGTTTAAGGTTGGAGGTTTAGGAGTTAAAGGTTGAGGGGTTGAAGGTTGAAGGTTGAGAAGTTGAAGGTTGATGGTTGAGGGGTTGAAGATTGAAGGTTGTGGGGTTTAAGATTGAAAGTTGAGGGACTGAAGATTAAAGGTTGACTGGTTGAAGGTTACAGGTTGAGGGGTAGAAGGTTGAAGGTTGAGGGTTTGAAAGTTAAAGGTTAAGGTGATGAAGGTCGAAGGTTGAGGGATTAAAGATAGATGGTTGGGCGGTTGAAGGTTGAAAGTTGAGGGCTTGAAGGATGAAGGTTGAAGGTTGAGTGGTTAAAGGTTGAAGGTTAAGCGGTTGAAGATCGAAGGTTGAGGGGTTAAAGGTTGAAGGTTGAAGGAGTTGAAGGTTGAAGGTTGAGGGGTTGAAGGTTGGAGGTTGAACGTTGAGGCGTTGAACGTTGAAGGTTGAGGGGTTGAAGGATGAAGGTTGAGAGGTTGAAGGTTGAAGATTGAAGGAGTTGAAGGTTGAAAGTTGAGGGGTTGAAGGTTAAAGGTTGAATGTTAAAGGAGTTGAAGGTTGAAGGTTGAGGGGTTGAAGGTTGAAGGTCGAAGCTTGAGGGGTTAAAGGTTGAAGGTTGCAGGTTGAGGGGTTGAAGGTTGGAGGTTGAAGGTTGAGGGGTTGAAGGTTGAAGGTTGAGGAGTTGAAGGTTAAAGGTTGATGGGTTGAAGGTTGAGGGGTTGAAGGTTGAAGTTAGAGGGGTTGAAGGTTGAAGGTTGAAGGTTGCAGGTTGGAGGTTGAAGGTTGAAGGGTGAAGGTTGAAGGTTGAAGTTTGAGGCGTTGAACGTTGAAGGTTGAAGGTTAAACGTTGAAGTTTGAGGGGTTGGAAGTTGAAGGTGTAGGGGTTGAATGTTGAAGGTTGAAGGTTGAGGGGTTGATTGTACAAAGTTGAAGTGTTTAAGATTGATGGTTTAGGAATTGAAGGTTGAGGGGTTGAAGGTTGAAGGTTGAGGTGTTGGAGGTTGATCGTTGAGGGGTTGAAGGTTGAAGGTTAAGGGGGGAACATTGAAGGTTAAAGATTGAGGGGTTGAAGTATAAAGGTTGAGGGGTCGAAAGTTGAGGGTCTGAAGATTAAAGGTTGAGTGGTTGTAGGTTGAAGGTTGAGGGGTTGAAGTTTGAAGGTTGAGGGGTTGAAGGTTGAAGGTTGAAGGTTGAGGGGTAGAAGGTTAAAGGCTGAGTGTTTGAAAGTTAAAGGTTAAGGGGTTGAAGGTCTAAGGTAGAGAAGTTAAAGATAGATGGTTGGGTGGTTGAAGGTTGAAAGTTGAGGGCTTGAAGGATGAAAGTTGAAGGTTGAGTGGTTAAAGGTTGAAGGTTAAGGGGTTGAAGATCGAAGTTTGAGGGGTTAAAGGTTGAAGGTTGAAGGTTGAAGGTTGAGGGGTGAAGGTTGGAGGTTGAACGTTGAGGGGTTGAAGGTTGAAGGTTGAGGTGTTGAAGGATGAAGGTTGAGGGGTTGAAGGTTTGAGGCTGAAGATTGAGGGGTTGAAGGTTAAAGGTTAAGTGGTTGAAGGTTGAAGGTTAAGTTACTGAATGTTGGGGAGTTAAATGTTGAAGTCTGACAGGTTGAAGGTTGAAGGTTGAGGGGTTGAAGGTTGGAGGTTGAACGTTGAGGGGTTGAAGGTTGAAGGTTGAGGGGTTGAAGGATGAAGGTTGAGGGTTGACGGAGTTGAAGGTTGAAGGTTGAGGGGTTGAAGGTCGAAGGTTGAGGGGTTAAAGGTTGAAGGTTGAAGGAGTTGAAGGTTGAAAGTTGAGGGGTTGAAGGTTGGAGGTTGAAGGTTGAGGGGTTGAAGGTTGAAGGTTGAGGAGTTGAAGTTTGAAGGTTGAGGGTTGAAGGTTGCAGGTTGAAGGTTGAGGGGTTGAAGGTTGAAGGTTGAGGGGTTGAAGGTTGAAGTTAGAGGGGTTGAAGGTTGAAGGTTGAGGGCTTGAAAGTTGAATTTTGGGAAGTTGAAGGTTGAAGGTTAAGGGGTTGAATAGTGAGGGGTTGAAGGTTGAAGATTGAGGGGTTGAAGGGTGAAGGTTGAAGGTTGAAGGTTGAGAGGTTGAAGGTTAAAGGTTAAGTGGTTGAAGGTTGAATGTTGAGGGACTGAATGTTGGGGAGTTGAAGGTTGAAGGTTGAGGGCTTGAAGGTTGAAGGTTGAGAAGTTGAAGGTTGATGGTTGAGGGGTTGAAGGTTGAATGTTGTGGGGTTTAAGATTGAAAGTTGAAGGACTGAAGATTGAAGGTTGACTGGTTGAAGGTTACAGGTTGAGGGGTAGAAGGTTGAAGGTTGGTGGTTTGAAAGTTAAAGGTTAAGGGGTTGAAGGTCGAAGGTTGAGGGGTTAAAGATAGATGGTTGGGTGGTTGAAGGTTGAAAGTTGAGGGCTTGAAGGATGAAGGTTGAAGGTTGAATGGTTAAAGGTTGAAGGTTAAGCGGTTGAAGATCGAAGGTTGGGGGATTAAAGGTTGAAGGTTGAAGGAGTTGAAGGTTGAAGGTTGAGGGGTTGAAGGTTGGAGGTTGAACGTTGAGGGGTCGAAGGTTGCAGGTTGAGGGGTTGAAGGATGAAGGTTGAGGGGTTGAAGGTTGAAGGTTGAAGGAGTTGAAGGTTGAAAGTTGAGGGTTTGAAGGTTAAAGGTTGAAGGTTGAAGGAGTTGAAGGTTGAAGGTTGAGGGGTTGAAGGTTGAAGGTTGAAGGTTGAGGAGCTGAAGGTTGAAGGTTGAGGGTTTGAAGGTTGGAGGTTGAAGGTTGAGGGGTTGAAGGTTGAAGGTTGAGGGGTTGAAGGTTAAAGGTTGATGGGTTGAAGGTTGAGGGGTTGAAGGTTGAAAGGTTGAAGGTTGAAGGTTGCAGGTTGGAGGTTGAAGGTTAAAGGTTGATGGGTTGAAGGTTGAGGGGTTGAAGGTTGAAGTTAGAGGGGTTGGAGGTTGAAGGTTGAAGGTTGAAGTTTGAAGGTTGAAGTTTGAGGCGTTGAACGTTGAAGGTTAAAGGTTAAACGTTGAAGTTTGAGGGGTTGGAAGTTGAAGGTGTAGGGGTTGAAGGTTGAAGGTTGAAGGAGTTGAAGGCTGAAGGCTGAAGGTTGAGGGGTTGATGGTTGGAGGTTGAAGGTTGAGGGGTTGATTGTACAAAGTTGAAGTGTTTAAGATTGATGGTTTAGGAATTGAAGGTTGAGGGGTTGAAGGTTAAAGGTTGAGGTGTTGGAGGTTGATCGTTGAGGGGTTGAAGGTTGAAGGTTAAGGGGGGAACATTGAAGGTTAAAGATTGACGGGTTGAAAGTTAAAGATTGAGGGGCTGAAGTATAAAGGTTGAGGGGTCGAAGGTTGAGGGTCTGAAGATTAAAGGTTGAGTGGTTGTAGGTTGAAGGTTGAGGGGTTGAAGTTTGAAGGTTGAGGGGTTGAAGGTTGAAGGTTGAAGGTTGAGGGGTAGAAGGTTGAAGGCTGAGTGTTTGAAAGTTAAAGGTTAAGGGGTTGAAGGTCGAAGGTAGAGGGGTTAACGATATATGGTTGGGTGGTTGAAGGTTGAAAGTTGAGGGCTTGAAGGATGAAAGTTGAAGGTTGAGTGGTTAAAGGTTGAAGGTTAAGGGGTTGAAGATCGAAGGTTGAGGGGTTAAAGGTTGAAGGTTGATGGTTGAAGGTTGAGGGGTTGAAGGTTGGAGGTTGAACGTTGAGGGGTTGAAGGTTGAAGGTTGAGGTGTTGAAGGATGAAGGTTGAGGGGTTGAAGGTTTGAGGCTGAAGATTGAGGGGTTGAAGGTTAAAGGTTAAGTGGTTGAAGGTTGAAGGTTAAGAGACTGAATGTTGGGGAGTTAAATGTTGAAGTCTGACAGGTTGAAGGTTGAAGGTTGAGGGGTTGAAGGTTGGAGGTTGAACGTTGAGGGGTTGAAGGTTGAAGGTTGAGGGGTTGAAGGATGAAGGTTGAGGGGTTGAAGGTTGAAGGTTGAAGGAATTGAAGGTTGAAAGTTGAGGGGTTGAAGGTTAAAGGTTGAAGGTTGAAGGAGTTGAAGGTTGAAGGTTGAGGGGTTGAAGGTCGAAGGTTGAGGGGTTAAAGGTTGAAGGTTGAAGGAGTTGAAGGTTGAAGGTTGAGGGGTTGAAGGTTGGAGGTTGAAGGTTGAAGGTTGAGGGGTTGAAGGTTGCAGGTTGAAGGTTGAGGGGTTGAAGGTTGAAGGTTGAGGGGTTGAAGGTTAAAGGTTGATGGGTTGAAGGTTGAGGGGTTGAAGGTTGAGAGGTTGAAGGTTAAAGGTTAAGTGGTTGAAGGTTGAATGTTGAGGGACTGAATGTTGGGGAGTTGAAGGTTGAAAGTTGAGGGCTTGAAAGTTGAATGTTGGGAAGTTGAAGGTTGAAGGTTAAGGGGTTGAATATTGAGGGGTTGAAGGTTGAAGATTGAGGGGTTGAAGGTTGAAGGTTGAAGGTTGAGAGGTTGAAGGTTAAAGGTTAAGTGGTTGAAGGTTGAATGTTGAGGGACTGAATGTTGGGGAGTTGAAGGTTGAAAGTTGAGGGCTTGAAGGTTGAAGAGTAGGTTATTTTGGACAGTTCTGGATCCACCCCCCACTCCTGGCCTTGAGTTCAAGGTCAAGGACACCCCCACTCCTACCCCCACCCCTGGCCTTGAGTTCAAGGTCAATGTCAAAAAAATTTTTCGGCCTGCGGCCGGCTTGTCCTGCGGACGGCTGAGATTTGCGCCCCGTCTGGACTGGTGCATCCCCCCACTCCTGACCTTGAGTTCATGTTCAAGGTCACGGTCCAAAAAAATTTTTGCAATAGATGCCGAAGCGCAATTCGATGGTTGCAGCACATACAGATGACCATCGTAGACAGCTGCTAAGGCTGCTAATAATTTTATAGGTATCATGTTGACCCGCACACAAACAAAGACTGAATGAGTATATTACATAAATGGCACTACACTTTTTAATTACACTTATCCACTTCCCCCACCTCTTTAGCTGCGGCTTTTAACTCGTTTGACCTCTCGAAGACATTAACGCGAAGTTCCAAATTATGTAGTGCAGGATATCTATCCAAGCAGATCATCTGATACGGATTCTTGGTGTACAGAGTGGAGGCATCGTAATGAAAGAATCCCGAGTCATTTCGGAAAAAGTTTGCTAGTGTAGTGTTTAATGGATGAGATATCTTAGGGAATTTAAATACCAGTTCAGGATTTATAGTTGGCTCTTCATCAAAATTATAATAACGACTTTCGGCAGTTTCATCTACGTGATACACTCCGTCGTCAGGAACGTACAGGAATAACATGTTGCTCGTGCGAGAGCTCGAAGAAAACTGAGATTCTTCTAACACATGGTGGCGGATAGTTGGCCTTAAGCATATGAGACTGAACCGCTTCTGCGCAGTCTTGCTCAACGGATAATTTGTTTTTAGAGCTTAAGAAATTGTAGAACCCAGACAGGTTAACCTTGGCCTTGGAATCTGTATAGACAAGATAGCCTTGGTCCTCGAATTGATTAAGTTTTCCAAGGTTAGGTTATTTTTTATTTTTTAAGTTATACTATCCTTGAGTCTTTGAAGATGGTACTTATACCATTTTCAGCCCACTATCGAACAGTGAATCTCCATCCGACACCAACGATCATGACTCCTTTCCCCACCAATGACCATACTTTGATTTATTCTGGTAATTTTGATATTTTTGCGTCTGTGAACTTATTTTACAATTTGAAGTGTTTTAGAAGACGAACAAAAATTAATGTGGCGCGCAGCAATGGCTGTAATAATCATCAGGCCCGAATATATGTTATATCAATTGTCGACGTGTCGCAACCTCCCAAATAATTCATTTGAAAAGTTATTCGATTTGCAAGAGGGTTCGTTAGTTGGCGAAGTTTACTTGGATGCGGCCCAGCAAAAGCTCTTCCTATTTATCTGTAAGTATTTCTAAGCTTCCTTAATGCTCTACTAATTTTATTTTTTTTATGTTTTCTTTCTACACTCCTCAACCACCAGCGTGAATGTATGATATATAAATTTATACATAAATAACTTAATTGAAATATATTGTTTTATTTCAAGTTTCACCTTGAGGTGAATTTTAACTTTATCCAAGCGGAGTTAGCATGGACTACTACTTTGACCTTGAACTGATTTTATAAAATTTCCCTAATTTTTATGTTGCATCCCCACCATTTTGCCTTGGGATCAAGGCTAAGGTTAACCTGTCTGGGTAATAAACATTCCACAATGTCTGGGAAGCCATTTTACGTCGAACTCTCGAGCGAAATGGGTGCTAGTGCTAACTGCGGTTCTTGTGGTGTTTGTGGCGGTGTTGTGTTGGGGTGTAGTGATTTTCCTCGAGGTGTGCGGTCCATGTGGTCGCGACTCTCTTTGAGGAAGTTCCAGCAGTCCAAAGCTAAACTCTGTGCCTGTTCGCAACCGAGCGCTTCCACCAGCTCTGAGGTTAGTAAAGCATTACCTATAGAATCGACCAATAAAATCAAAATTTTGCAAAATGTAATTGTTCAAAATGCAAAGCAGCTAAGACCTGAAAATAACCGCCAAGGAGAACAACGATTGACTCAGGACGTAGTGTGTGAAAGCATTTTGAGGAATTACTTGTTAAACAAAATCAAAAGTGTTCCGCGACCTAAATTGAATTTTAATGCTTCAGTGCAAAATGTTGCGAATGAAAATCATGCTGAAATCTCTGACCATTTCGAGCAGATTTCTGCAAATAATGTTGAAATAAATGAATGTATTTTGCAACCGAAATTTAATTTGGCAGAATGCGTTGACCAGATGCTGAACGGCGTCGGGACGGATAATTCAAATAGTTTATATGAGAACATTTCTGCAGCTAGCACCTCAAATTCTAAAATTAGTAGAGAAAGTAAAAATGTGGATGCACTAAAAAAGAGTATTGCCGAATTCTTACTATTTGAGAACAATCACCAGAAGAATAATTCTGTCATTAGCTGCAATATTGCGAAACCTGCAACAATTATTGAAATTTCTTCTCGTGATTGTTCGCAAGCAGTTAATAACTTTTTGGATGGAAGTTTTGATCAGGGGGATATATCTATAGCTAGCATCCAAAATTTAATTAGCAAGGATTCAAAATTAGATTCAAATCTAAGTTGCAGGCTTCCGCGGCCGTTGTTAATAACAGCTAGGCTTCCGGGTTGGAGCCGCGTCATCGGTGCATGAACTGCCGACGTTTCGTCCTCGGTTCCACGGGACATCTTCAGGGCTGTGGTCACTTTGGAATCTGGAACACAACAGTTGTGTTCCAGATTCCAAAGTGACCACAGCCCTGAAGATGTCCCGTGGAACCGAGGACGAAACGTCGGCAGTTCATGCACCGATGACGCGGCTCCAACCCGGAAGCCTAGCTGTTAGATTCAAATGTTATTTATGAAAAGCCCCCCTTGTCTCAAAATACCGCTAATTCACAAGTCGACTCGGATATTATCATGACCCCTTTGGACCAAATGTTAAATGGTGTCGATTCAAAATTAAATTCAAATAATAAAAAAAATTTAAATTTTAGTTCTGATTCCGAAGTGCATTCAAATACCACAGAAATGTCTCCTTTGGCTCAAAAGCTCGATTGGAGCACTATTGAAATGTCTCCTTTGTCACAAAATGTAAGTCCTTATTCAACTTTCAATTCCCATGTTATTAAAGCAATGTCGACACAAACCTTTTACCAACAATTTACACAAAACAGCATTTTGTCCCGAAATCGTTCTCGAAATCTGAAAAAAAGTTTGAACATTGATAACTCTTTTGAAGAAACATTTGATTACTGCGATTCTCAGGGTAGTGTTTTAGAACATGGGTTGAGTTTGGCTGCAGACATCAGTTTGGCTGCTGACACTCCACAAATTACCGCCGCAACCCATGAGAAAACATCCATGGATCTTTCTGATAGTGCAGCTGACCCAACCCCCGCAGGTACTTCAGTTTCTCCGCCAACGAGTGATGATTCAGCTGCACCATCACAACGTTCCACGCGAGAAAGTCAAAACGATGGTTTTGAAGATTGGTGTGCAGATGGAGTCCAATTACGCGCCAGCGAATTTCTGAAAACGGAGATTCTCAAAACCATCGAGATGCTTGACGCTAGCGGGCGCAAGCTGAACCGTTTCCAGAGAATTATTTCAAAGCACCAAAATAACCTTAGGAGGTATAACTACAATCATACTATCCGCCAACTTAATAAGACACGACGGTTGTGCTTGAATGAGCTGGCCAGAAAGTTGAGGTTATCGAAGGTGCTTCGGGTGCAGCAGACGCTAATTGCTTAATATGTATTTTTAACAATCCAATTCCATAGTAACATTGTTGAAACCTTCCCGAAAATCCTTTCCAGACTGGAGAGTTCAACGTCCGCGTTCGTTCCAGTTGGAGGTCTACACCGAGTCTAGTAATTTTTTTATTTAAATGCTCTCGGTCTAGGTTGCCAAGAACAAATAACAAAGTTCTGCTGCTAACATTTGTTTATATCCTTCTGGTGTTGGTAGGTGTGTTTAGTCTTTAACTACTAGCCAACTAGCATGTTCAGGTGCGACAAATGCAGCAAGTTCTTCACCAGATCGGATGCATTGTACCGCCACCGACGAGAGAGTTGCCGTCAGGAGTTGGGTCACCCATCTACGAGCGGTAAGTTGATTTGCTTCTGATTAATAACGTAAAAAGAATATTCGATTTTGCGGTTTTCAGGCAACGGTTTGGAGGCTTCGGCGGCAACCGATGGTGAAGGACCCTCCACAAGCAAAAGAGTTAAAACAAATCCTCCTAATGGTAAGTCGAACTGCCGCGTTTCAGATGTTTAGAGTAATGTGTTTTTCTTTGTTTCAGATTCTCGACCTTCTCCTATGCGCTACTGTGATGTGTGTGACGAAAACGTTGCCCGCTCCGGGTATGTAGGACATCTCAGGAGCAATCGCCACAACAGCCGATCTGGTGTAGCAGCCTTTGGAGAAGGAGTGGTGATCCGTCAGACCGCCTTCAAGCAGCGCATTGTTACCTACAGAGTAACTCCCGTTAACAATTATATAAAAGTTGCGGAATTTATGGACGAGATTAAACATAAAATTGTAACTTTAATAGAAAATAAAATGGCGACATTTAAAAGCGTTAAGATCAATTTGGAGCTATTTGGATTGTTTGTTTTGGAAAGTCAAGAAATAGAAGATGTAAAAAAGTTTCAGACGGTTAATGAAATTGCAACAGTTGCGACCGACTTGAATGACTTATGTGATCGTTTTACGGGGATGCTGGACGCGAAGGTGTCAGAATTTCAGGAGCGAGATTCGGGTACATATATTTGCTTTTCTTGTCTTTTGTATCGATATTTATTGACCATATCTTTTTACAGGGTGGCGTTTGAAGCACCTAATGTATTTGGATGTAAATATTAACAAGTACAATCCGCTTCGAGCCTCGTCCTACATCCGGCTCCCAAAACAGATTCAGAACAAGAAAGCGGTTGTAAATGTGCAAAATGAGGATGAATGCTGTTTCGGCTGGGCGGTGACTTCCGCCATTTGTCAACCGACAGGACCTTCCAACCGAACCAGCTCCTATCCAGATTGCCGGCAGTTATTGCGCTTCGACGGCATCGAATTTCCGGTGAGATTAAGCGATGTTTCTAAATTTGAAAAATGTAATCCACAACTTTCTATTAACGTGTACGGTGTTGAAGAAGTTTTTCGAAATAATGTTACGAAATACGAAATTGTAGGACCCCTGCATTACACCCACAATAAAAAATTTATTCATATCAATTTACTGCTTATTACTGATACGGTGGGTAATAGTCATTACTGTTGGATAAAAGATTTGTCTAGATTAGTTTCGCAACAAATAACGGCTAGAGATGGCGCAAAACACTTCTGTGACGGCTGTCTCCATTACTTTCGTACTGAACAACAGTTACACATGCACCTTCGTTTTGACTGTAATCACGTTTACACAAAATTGCCAACTACTGACTTGATAACGAACAAACTGGGAAAAGTTGCGCCTCAAAATATTCTTAAATTTGAAAATTATCAAAAACAATTAAAAGTTCCCTTCGTAATTTATGCTGATTTTGAAACCATTTTAAAACCACTTGCTACGTCGCATCCCAATCCTACAAAACCATTCACGGTAACCGTGTGTGAACACCAACCTTACTCTTTCGCGTACTTTATTAAATGTTCTTATGATGACACTTTATCCAAATTCGAAATTTATCGTGGTGAAAATACCGTTGATGTGTTCATGGAGCGTTTAGAAAGGGACGTTCAAAATTTATACTCCAACCATTTAAAACATGTTGTGCCCATGAAAGTTTTGATTGCAAACGAAATTCAAAATTTTAATGATGCTCTTTCATGCCACATCTGTAGTTTACCGTTTGATGACGATGGGCAAGATAAAGTAAGAGATCACTGTTATCTCACAGGAAATTACCGAGGAGCCGCCCATTCCAATTGCAATCTAAATTTTATTCTTCCAAATTTTATTCCCATATTTTTTCATAATTTAAATTATGATTCCCACCTTTTTGTCAAACAAATTGCCTTAAAAAACGAACAAATTGATGTTATTCCACAAAACAAGGAAAAATATATATCTTTTAGCAAGCACTTTTTAGTTGATGAAATTCAAAATAATGCTGGCAAGAACGAGAAAATATACATCCATTTGCGATTTTTAGACAGTTTTCGGTTCATGAACAGTTCTTTGTCAAGTTTGGCTGAAAATTTAAATTCCGATCTGTGTTTTCAAATACAGAAAGAATTTGGCAACGGCGTTAAATTTAATCTTATGAGGCAAAAAGGTGTGTTTCCATACTCCTACGTCGATTCGTTTTCCAAACTACAACAGCGCGATCTGCCGACAATAGAACAATTTTATGATACTTTGAACGAGCAGGAAATCTCGGTCGAAAATTATAATCGCGCTGTTGATGTGTGGAAAACGTTTAAATGCAAAACTTTGGGCGACTACTCTGGCATCTATCTAAAATCGGACGTACTACTTTTGGCTGACGTATTTGAAAATTTTAGAACTCTTTGCCTACAGCATTACCTACTAGATCCGGCCCATTATTACACGGCTCCGGGTCTAAGTTGGGATGCTATGTTGAAATACACTGCTGTGGAATTAGAGTTGCTAACCGATTTGGATATGCTACATTTTTTTCGAAAGGGAATACGCGGAGGAGTCAGTACTTGTGTGGGGAGGAAAGCTATTGCTAACAACAAATTTGTTGAAAATTATGATTCGAAAAAACCCACTTCTTTTATCATGTATTTAGATGCAACTAATCTGTATGGCTATGCCATGCGACAGTATTTGCCGCAGCGCGATTTTATTTGGCTAACCGCGGAGGAAATTGAAAACTTTGACGTTTCCAACATTTCGGACGAATCGGATACGGGCTACGTTTTGGAAGTTGACTTGCACTACCCACAAAATTTGCACGAATACCACAATGAATTCCCATATTGTCCCGAGTTGCTAGTTCCGCCTGAAGGAAAATTTAAAGATGCAAAATTAATTCCAAATTTATTTGATAAAAGCAAGTATGTTATTCATTACAGAAATTTAAAACAATGTTTAGATGCCGGTTTAATCTTGACGCGAATTCATAGAATACTGAAATTTACCCAGTCTCCGTGGTTAAGATCTTATATTGATTTGAACACCAAATTTCGAAACGATAGTAAAAACGACTTTGAAAAAAACTTTTTCAAGGGTATTAATAACAGCGTTTTTGGAAAAACAATGGAAAACGTGGACAAAAGGGTGAACATTAAATTGCTTAGCCATTGGGAAAAAATTGGTAAAAGAGTTGGGGCCGAAAATTTAATTGCAAAACCAAATTTCAAAAATTTATCTATATTTTGTGAAAATTTAATAGCCGTTGAGATGAACAGAACTTCTGTTTTCTACAACAAACCGAGTTACGTTGGTTTCTCTGTTCTGGATATATCGAAAACTGTCATGTATGATTTTTTCTATAATTTTTTGAAACAAAAGTATGGTAATAACGTTGTTCTTCTATATTCCGATACTGACTCCTTTATATTGCTAATTTACACTGAAAATTTTTATGATGACATGAAAGAGCATTTAGATAAATTCGATACTTCTAATTATAAAACTCGGGAACACGGAATGCCGCGAACCATGTCTGTTGTTGGCAAGATGAAAGACGAATATGCTGGTACCCCTGTTTTAAATTATTACGGAACGGGTGCAAAATCATACTGTGTAAATGCGCGCGATAAAACAGATAGAAAGGCTAAGGGTGTGAAGAAATGCGCTATCGAAAAATCTCTTACTACGGAAACGTATAGCGCAGTAGCTACAAACATGCAGTCTAGAGTGTTTTGTATGATGACCGTTTTTCGCTCTAGTTTGCACACTATGTACACCAAACTGGTTAATAAAGTTGCGCTGTCTTCTTACGATGACAAACGTTTCATTATTCCCGGTTCTACCAATACTTTAGCATGGGGACACAAGGATATTCCTAGCGTTGGCAGACTTAACGATTTGGTGGATTTATTAGAGGCAGCCGTTTCAGAACCAATTTAAATTAATTTACAGTTGTCGCGAGTGAGCAGTACTGGTTGTTAGTTTACTGCAGGAGTCCTACCATAATCGTTTACAGAAACTTTCTTGTACGTTATTACTCATATTTGCTTTGCGCTTTGTAGTTTTTAAGTAGATTGTATTAGCATTATTTATATGTGTATATATATTATAATAAAGTAAAACAACTAAAAAATGTGAGAAAAATGTTTATATTTTACGTGACTTCGTTGAAGTCTATTTAATATCAATTATTTGTAAATGACAATCTAAAGAACAAACACGTTTGTATAGCAACATAATTAAACTAAATACATATTAAAAATTATTTTATTTCATCATAATTACAGTTCAGAAAATTATACAAGATCTGTTTTAGATATCCATGAATTATGCCTCTTATCTAAACCTAACCATTTAACGAACAGTTGATTTCCTTTTCTCCGAACCACTTTTTCCACTAGGAATATATCTGGGTGTTTAGTTTTCTGCAATTCGTACTCGTAAAATCCTCCTTTTATTTGTTGCTTAGTTTCATCTTCCAATATGTAGGTTGTTGGGTTAGTAAGACGAACTTTTGCAATTTTAAATATTTCGTTGCTCCAGCTGGGGGTATATCCTTTGGCAAATGCAGCTCTATATTTGCTCACCCGAACATGATCGCCCAAGTGAAATTTTTGTTTCTTAGGATCTACCGTTTTGGTATGACTGTATACAGATTGTAAAATTTGAGGTGCGTTTTTGTTACTAACATCTTTTGGCTTAAACCCAGTTGTGCTGTGTTTCTTTGAATTATACGCTTTTACGATTTTTGGTAAAAGATCTAACCATTTGTAGGTTCCCTGAAAGCTGAACTGCTTCCACATCATATTTTTTAGAGTTCTATTACATCGCTCAACTATGCTACTTTTTAGATTTGAATAACTACTGTAATGGTTTATGCCGAATTTCTTCATCAAATTTTGAAATTCTGCATTATAAAACTCTTTTCCCATATCTGTTTGCAAATTTTTAGGCTTTTGTGTTGCAGCATTAAGCGCTTTCTTCATAGCTTCGGTAACTGCTTGACCCGTCTTTCGCTTGACGGGGTATGCCCAAACGTATTTGGAAAATGCGTTGATCACAACTAAAATGTATCGGTATCCCTGGTTAAGTTTTGCGTAGGGTATCATTTCTACCAAGTCAGCTTGGAATAAATCGTTTATTCCCTTGACAATCACGCGTCGCCGCTTAAAATTTTTTCTAGCTGGTTTGTGCAATTCTTCGACAACTTCATGTTTAACGTTCATGTTAGACTGGAACCTTTTCCTGCTGCAGTGAACATTTAAGAACTAACTGCATCGACATGAGAACATCCTTTCCACCATCGGGAAGCTTAAGTCGGAAAGCATCTCCACGTTTCAATGTTTGACCGATCAGATTAGTTACATGAACATTGTTGAGATACACTTCCACGTTTTCTATAGATTTATTTGTTTGTAAAACAACAGCCGACGTTAACGGAAATATGTATTCTGTTTGCCCCTTTCCGAGTTTGAAGAATCCCGCTTTGTCAGTTTTCGATCCAACGATGTGTAGAGGGACTTCGTAATACAATTCCGATATATTTTTAACTTTAAACAAAACATGAGTGGGATAGGCTCTATAACGAGAATCGTGTAAGTGTCTTCCAAACTTATCGATCGGCATTTCGTAACTATGTGATGAGAAGTCAAGCTTGGGTCTCTATTTAACCATCGGTTTGTTTATTTAATAATTTTTTCTGTTTTTAAAGCGTCAATGATACTAAGAATTTCGTTATTATGTCCGGTATGACCTGCCAACTGCGAGGCTATTAAAATCTGTAATCTGTTTACTAACGTGTTCGGATTTTTCCAGGGAACAAATTCAATCTGCTTGTTATTTAAATTTAGGAGTCCTTTACCTCGTCGCTTGGGTTCAACTAAACGGCGAACAACGTTTTTGTACTTTTGTCCTGCATTACCACTTATTCGATCGTTGGGATTGTAATTTTGCCGGTTGGCTGCAGACCGATTAACGATATCTTTATAATTGTCTTCGTCAGCTTTACTGTAACCTATGGGTTTCTTTTTAAACATTAACTCATACATTCCAGGCGTTCCTTTGTAAACCACCCTATTTGCACCATCCATTATGACCATGTCTTCCTCATCAAAGTCTAATTCTTTATTGCCTATAGAAAATTTATTGCTCTCAAGATCCCATCGTACTCCGTAGTGCATATCAAATTCGTCCTGTGTGTCATGTATCATGTTTTCGATATATTGCCTAGCTAATCCGTCATACTGCTCTAAGAACTGGTCCAAAACTTGAGACTGCATCATTTGCTGTACGGTTTTATTAGCTTCCCGGATGCTTTCTTCATGCACTTCATCTTCTGCGGTTTGTTCTGATTCTACATGATCCTGTAATTCTGTTTCTGGTGAAATTTCTCCAATGTCCTCTAACTTTAGAAAATTTGGTTGGGGAATAATAGGCTTGGGTGGAGAGGTCGCATGCTCAACTTTACTTTTTATATCAGGAGTATCTACTCTTTCAGTTTTTAGAGTTGATATTAGATCCTGAAGGGGTTGGGAAATTGGTTTTAATTGTTCCGCCAACTGTAACTGCGATTGAGCAATGTCTGACCTTAAACTTTGATATTTCCTTTTTACGGCTTTTCTCGTTTTAAGCAGTTCGGCAACTAAACGTTTATCCATCTTGCGTTTACAGTTGTTCGCCAACCACTAACAGTTTGAAGTAAGTTTTAATTATTTATGTGGAAATAGCAATCAAAGCCTTTCCGGTATCTTCCGGAATTTATTGCACTATCTTTATCTATAACTAAAAACCCGTAGTCCTCCTGCCAACAAATAGAGCACAATTCCTTTAACTGATCGAACGACATGTCCACAATGACGTGGTCGTCGTAAATGTGTTTGAGATTTGTTTTATCTTGTTGAAATACTATTATCAGATTAGCATTGTCTCTAATGAGTTGTTTGGGAATCGATGAATACGTTTGACATAGGTAAAAGCAGTCGATATTTCTATGACGTCCGAAACAATAGTAATTTTCAATTATATTTTGATTTTCTCCGACCACATCGTCAAAACCAATTACAGAATTGGGTTTTGCGTTCATAGGTTGTGGGACTGCAGCCCCATCTTCGTATTCCTCGTAACCAATTTCTTTTATCGGAGTTAATAAGTTCTTAAGATATGCATACTTAGGCTGATCTAGCGTCTTACAATATAAATAAACATTTTCAAATCGTAGGCCGTTAGGGTGTTCTATCAAAGTAACCATCACGCTTGTTTTACCGCTGGCTGAGCTGCCCACGAAAAGCCCTCTTTTACAATTCTTCCCTAGTAAAACACTATGCCTTTGAAATGGTTTTACCAATGACTTAGCATCGTGATTTACGATCGGTAGGGTTACATTTTGTTTTTCAATTGTAATCCTTTTCATTTCGACACCGTTCTCTCCAGTACACTCGCTAAACACTAAGCTAAACCTAACCAGTGATCAAGTTATATATAAGAACAAGTTTTAAAGAAATGTTTGCAGTTCAAACTTTGCAATCGATCGCAATAGTTTAATATGAGAGTTTACGCGCACAAACCAGGTATTCGTCGACGAACCGTGAGAAGGAAAGGTTGTGGTGTTTTAAATACGCTTATAAATAATTTGCCAGTGGAACTACATGTGCCTGGATATAAGTATTGTGGTCCAGGTACTCGCTTAAAGAAAAGACTTGCTAGGGGAGATCAGGGAATTAATCCGCTAGACGAAGCGTGCAAAGAGCACGATATCGCATATTCTCAACATCAAGATCTTCAGAAACGACACGAAGCTGACAAGATACTTTCCGAAAAGGCGTGGCAACGTTTTCGTTCAAAAGACGCTAAATTTGGAGAAAAAGCCGCAGCACTAACCATAACAGGTATTATGAAAGGAAAAACCAAACTAGGAATGGGTGCTCTACGTAAAAAGAGAAGTTCAAAAAAAGTGAGGCAAATACGTTCTGGTGGAGTTATTAGCTTTACCGGTGCGGTCACGCGTGCGCGAAACCGTATTAAAGGTAATAAAGGATACGATGTAATGAAAGCTGCAAAGCTAGCTTTAGCAACCATTAAAAAAAGTAAAATTGCTCAGCCAAAAACTAGAATAATCAAAATCCCTAAAACTGGTGGTATTTTACCACTCATACCAATATTTGCCGCTTTAAGCGCCCTAGGATCCTTAGGAGGTGGAGCTGCAGCAATCGCCAAAGCAGTGGGAGATGCTAAATCTGCTGCAAAGGACCTTAAAGAAAAGGAGCGACATAATAAAGCGATGGAGTCGGTTGCTCTTGGAAAAGGTCTACATTTGGGACCCTACAAAAGAGGATTTGGATTATATTTAAGACCCTACCAACCAAAAAACTAACTGTGAAGCTACCGCGACGAGCGTTAACAAACGTTGATTTAGCGAAGTATGCTAAAATATTAAAAATTCCGTATTTTAGAGGAGTATTCATGCGCAATGCTTTGCCATCTAGAATTCATGAAAACGAATGCGGTATCGTAAATCTCGACGATAATATAGGTCCTGGCACCCATTGGACTGCCTACGTGAAGCGTAGTGAAAACGTAACATACTTCGACAGCATAGGGCATTTGAAACCTCCTCTTGAATTAATAAAATACTTTCGCAGCGACGGTAGCAAGAATAACATCGCGTACAACTTTGATAGATATCAGAACCTAAATTCCTACAATTGTGGTCATCTGTGTTTGCAGTTTTTATATAGCTACGTAAACTGACATGTACCTGCAGTGCGCTTTGAGTTCTTGAATAAAGTACTTCAGAATGTCCACCATTTTTACTCTTACCGGTAACTCATCAGTATTAAGTGCAGATTTTAATCCACCACTTTTTTTGGAAGAAGACAGCGAATATGTAATGGGTTTACTTAGTTTTGAGTCGTACAATTCTATTCCCAATATATCACCACCGAAGAACGTCTTCAAACTTACTGGGCGAGAAGATATTGTGATACCCCAAGGAGCTTATGAAATTAACGACATCAACGACTACATACAAACTAGCCTGAATCCAGCTAACCGAGAATACGTTTTAATAAAAGGTAGTAACAGCACGCTGAAAACGATGATTAAGTCGTCGCACGAAATAGACTTCACTGCGGATAACTCGATAGGAGATTTACTAGGATTTCTACCTCAAAAATATAAACCCAATGTGTGGCATTCGTCTGAAAATATAACTAAGATAATGAAAATAAATTCCATATTAATACATTGCAATATATCGTTAGGATCTTATAAGAATGGGGAAGCAGGTCATATAATTCATCAATTTTTTCCTACTGTACCGTCTGGATACAAAATAGTTGCGTCTCCAAATCCAGTCATTTATCTTCCAATCAGCACTAAAATAATTACCAACATAACAATTAAAATACTCGACCAAGAGGATGTTCCTGTCAGTTTCAGTTCAGAAACCGTGACGGTCAGTTTGCATTTGAAGAAGCTATAATGGGTTTCAGATTCAACACCACTTACAGCAATTTTAGCTCAGACACATCATCTACAGCTCCAAAAGGATATAACATGAGACATACCAAACGTTCCGCAGTCAGTAAGAGGTCGTCAGCCGATCAGTTGACAAAGAAGAATAAAGCATTTCTTAAATCGTTAGGTTTTCAAGTGTTACAATGAGTATTTTAAACATTAGTGAAAAAGTTCTTGTTGACAATTCAATTGTTAGCAATCAAATACATACCCATCAACCCTATACGAATCGCTTTGAAAATAATGACGAAATCCGGATTCCGATTCAAGAAGATATGTCAACACTACCCGGTTTAAGTTACTTGTATATACAAGGAAAATTGTTAAAAACAGCTGGAGGAGCTACAAACGCAACATTTGTTAACAATGGAGTTGCCCACCTATTTAGCGAAATTTGCTATGAAATGAATGGCGTTGTAGTTGATTCGGTAACGAAACCTGGTATAACATCTACTATGAAAGGTTATGTTTCCTACAGTTCTAACGATATTAAAAAGCTTCAAAACGCTGGATGGCTTCCCAACGCAACAAGCAAAATAGTTGATGCATCTGGTAATTTTAACGTTTGCATACCCCTCAGCATGCTGTTGGGCTTTTCGGAGGATTACGGAAAAGTGGTACTAAATATCAGGCAAGAATTGGTGTTAATTCGAAGTAATACAGATAACGATGCGATATATAGTCCAAATATAGATGAAGATGTCAAAGTTACAATTGAAAAACTTTATTGGAAAGTTCCCCATATTACAGCAGGCCTTGCTCAAGAATTAGCTCTAACAAAATACATAGATAAAAATATCGACACTCAAGTACCGTTTAGAAGTTGGCAACTTCATATAATCTCAGGACTAAATCAAGTTACGCAACATTCTCATGCGATTGCCACCAGTACAAAATTACAGACTCCGCGACAAGTTATACTGGGTTTCCAGACAGATCGTTCTGGAAAAATCGACAAAAAAATGAACGAATTTGATAATTGTAGTATTACAAATCTTCGAGTTTACTTAAACACCGATAGATATCCATACGATAATTTGAATATCGATTTCGCAAATAATCATTATGCAACTCTATACGAAATGTATTCACACTTTCAATCAACATACTATAACAAACATAACGAACCTCTATTATCCCTAGAAGAATTTAAAAAAATTGCTCCTCTGATTGTTGTGGATTGTTCGAATCAAAAGGATTACTTACAAGCTAATGCTGTTGTGTTTAGACTCGAATTTGAAACGGCAGTCAACATGGCGGCCGATACAATAGCGTATTGCCTGGTTTTGCACGATCGCGTGTTTACATACAACGCGCTAACAAAAGCAGTTAAACAGCTGTAAGATTAAAACCAAATGGTTAGTTTAATCAGTGCCTTAGGAGCAACAACATGTTTGTTATAATAGATCTCCAAGGTTTCATGATTTCCGAAAAAAATTTTTCACCAAAAGAATTAGCTGCATACGATGGAAACACCATTTCACATTACATTTTTAGAGCTCCGTTTCATTTTTCTGCGTTACCCCAAAATTTACAACAAAAAGCTAACTGGTTGATGAAAAATCATCACTGTATTAATTGGGATGAAGGATTCACGCCTGTTTTCTTATTTCCAAAAATTTTGATGCGACTTGTTCAAGATGCTGACGTAGTCTACGTAAAGGGACATGAAAAAGCTACATTTTTAAGAAGTTTCATCGATAAACATATAATTGAAATTGAAGAACAACCAGCACTGAGTGTATCAAAACCATCTTGCATGCATCATATGAAACCACTATGTTATTGTGCATTGTCTAATGTTTATATTTTATACGAACACTATGTAATGCAATAATTTTCAAATAAATTTTTTATGTACTTACTAGTTTTATTTAATAAAATACAGGTTTCGTTAAAACGATAGATATATTCGTTAATAATACATTGTAATGCAAAAACATTTCTAACATACTACAAGCTATCAACATTATTAATAGTAATACATTTTAATTTCTTTATAAAATTATGCAAAGCGTTCTAAGTATATCTTATTTCTATGGTTCAAACTTAAAACTTTCACAAGCGTTTTATGTGTATCTTCAATTCTTCTTTGAAATCTACATCGATCTACAGCTACAAATTCCCAAAACTTAATTCTACTTTGCCGATATGCGAAACTCCATACTATCATATTGTGGATTTTATTTTTTGACATATCAAACTTCACTTGGCGAACCATTTTATGGCATTTATGCATGCACTATAAGGGGGCTTTGCAAAGTTAACGTCAACATCAACGCTTGGTAGCTATTCTTTATATTATATATAGCTGTAATCTCATCGTCTACCTTCAGGTCTACTCCAACCAAATCAGTGTACTTAATTTCTTTGTCGTTAATATAAAGTTTAACTTCCTTCACCGAGATTCTTACATTTGTAATGGTTCCCCTTATTGGACACTTATACACGCGTCTGTCGCCTTTAGCTTCATCTCCAAGAAAAACAAAATTGGCGTTCTCATCGGTCCTAAGAGCCAGTAATAATAAATTAGATTCGCTTCTTAATTCCGCCTCACCCATTTCTGCAAGAAAAATTTGAGGGTCATGATGACTATGCAAGTGTCTTCCAAATTTATCGATCGGCATCTCAACACCTTATAGAACTTTCACGTAATGATTGCCTGCTCTTCAACTGATCGTTATATATCAGGTTTTAATCTTTACCCACAAATATTTCAACTTCAGCAGTAAACTCCTCTAAATCAATATCGATTAGACTTTCCAGAAGGAGCTTTCCACATATTCGGTTCTCCAAAAATTTCCGACATAACTTGACCCCCTTCTGATATTTTTTTTCTAACTCCTCAAGCTCGCTGATAGTTCCGAATCGTTCAAACCCATACACGCTTTCGTGTCCAGCATCGAATGCCAAGTCTTGAAGCAAACTCTGAAGAAGTATAACTGCTGTGTGTAAATCTGTAGCCACAGGACGCGATGCTGCAGAGTATACCATCCACATTCTGACACCTTTTGTTAATTAATCTTATTTGCAAAGTTTTCAAATTCAACGTCACATGTAATTATTTGTTCACCAAATTTTAACATCTCCAACATACACACAACATTTTCAGACTTTATATTTAAATTCATCAATACGCTATGAATGTTGCTTTTTATGTCGCCAGACATACAGGCAACCCCTTTGATAACGCTTGTGTAAAACTTTTCAAACTCCAAACTTTTTAACAGACCCAATCGACAATCAATTAATGCTAGGAGTTCCCATAATTCCACAAGAGACTCCAATCCCAAATAAATTTCAGATGCACCCTGGTCCTGTATGATTATCACTTTTGTTTTTGCAACAGTTTGGAAGGAAATGGTTTTTGAAGGACTTATGCTCACTGGTTGAACTTCAAAATCTCTTGAAAAGAAATAGTTTGTTATCACCCCTTGATTCGCCAGGAACACTTTCCATTCTTCTTCATTGAAACTTATCCAGTCATTTTTACAACCATACAGTTGCACTACAGGCCAATGCGGTGTATAACTTGACAGACCAACCGCTACAAACTTGCTTCGCGATTTATTTAGAGGATAACTTCTGCAATGTATCAATATTGGATACGGTGCAGTTTGTTTAGCATTTACACAACTAACAATCTCCCCCGATTTCATTCGCACTTGGTTTTTCACCTTTTCGATACTTTGTAATAAATTATCCATCACTTTTACGAACTCGATCTTCTTTCGCGAACTAAACAAACTCAACTAAATATCGAAACAAGCATGCTCTTTATATTGCAATCAGTCAAGGTCGCACTTTGTAGTGGTGGTGGTGGAAAGGGGCACCCATAACCTTGACTTTCACGGCCATATTTCACGAAGGTTGCGTATTTTACTTTATATTTCGTGTAGAAGCTTTACAGCATCAGTTATCGTCTGAGTCTAAGTCTGAAAATCATGTCACTTTACAACTTTTCCGACGAAGATGTCTTCTTCCAACCCCCAAGGACCAGTCACTACCAACGGTTCCAGCAGTTTGTGGAAGAGGGGGGAAGCTCCTTCGAGGGTAAGAAAGTGTATGCGGTTGCCACGATCGAGTACGATCTAGATCTGCAAGGGGAACTGCTTGCCGAGTTTGCAAGACTAAAAACGTTGGAGGCACCCTTGACGAAACCCTTGGAGGAGTGGTACAGAAACAACGTGGTTCGGCAGGTGCTGAGCTTTACCTCACGATATAGGAACGGGGAACTGTTGTATATTAATTATTATTGGCAATAAATATTTATACTTTTTAATTTTAATTCTTTATTTTAAATGTTTAAATCCTCACAACCTTGAACCTATTTAGCCTTGAGTTGACTCCACCCATCCCCCACTCTTGTACCTGGGATTATATAACCTTGTTTGCAAATCCAAACTTCAGTTGCACAGTGTCAAGTCTGTGAAGATGTGGTCTAACCCGAATTACCAGTCTTATGTTAAACGACTAAAAACATTCGACAATTGGCCTGGTGAGCTAACCCCAGAATCGCTTGCTGCTGCCGGTTTCTACCACATCCCCACTGGTGTTGACGATACGCAATGCTTCTGTTGTGGAATTAAAATATATTTATGGAAACCCGCTGACGACCCCCTGTCTGAACACCTTCGATGGTCAAAGCATTGCTCATTTGCGAATCTTATAAAATCCTTGAAAACTACAAAGGGGCTACTTGAAGAGACGAAGAAGGCTTTCGATGGTTTGGAAAGGCTAGTTAAGTTTGATGGTGTCGATGTTGCTGGAAATGGTGTAGAATCCGAAGACATTTATGATCGTCTATCGGCAAAGAAGCTACTACTACAATTTTTCCATTCTTTGTAGAGCTCGCGTGCAGTTAAAATACACATCGCACATATTTATTTCCCCATTCGCAAGTTTGACATACTCGTATCAACATGGTGCGTGAAACGTTGACTCTTGAGTACGTATTAGATGAAACAGCAAGCCAAGGCAAATGTTTCAAGTATGTCAGTGAGAAACTCAAGCCGCTAGTTATTAGTAATATCGATGAGATGCAATATTTCTCACATCAGCATTATATAAAAATTAGTGGTAATGCAACATTTATTCGGAATAGTGTAGAAAAGGTTATTATTCCCGTTACCGAAGTAAATTATCATACAAATTTGCGTGAGTGGTACGAACACAACATATATAACATTTGTGTTCCGACGGATCACTTGACTAGTTTATATCTGGAGGTTACTGGAGATTTTAAAACTACAGACTTTCATGGTGTCAACAACTGCAAGAAGATCCGCTTGATTTAAATTAAAATTATATATTGTATATGTGCAAATATTATGTAATGTAAAAACTATAAAATTTATTCTTTTAATTTTGTGTACAAGAGTACAGCTTTTCTTTATATATTGGTGAATTAATTACAATATGTATATTTAATTAATAAATATATTTGAAATCTATTTGGTGTTTTCTTTTGGAGCGACTAAGCTGGTGGACGGCGTGGCCGTCGGGTAAAGGAGGAGAATGGTCTTGAGATTAGAAGGGGCTAGTGAGGTTATGCTGCGAGCACTTCTTCAGATAGGACTCCAACTATAAGCGTTGTTGTCCGCAGGACAAGCCGTCCGCAGGACAAGCCCGCCGCAGGCGAAAAAATTTTTTTGGACCGTGACCTTGAACATGAACTCAAGGTCAGGAGTGGGGGGATGCACCAGTCCAGACGGGGCGCAAATCTCAGCCGTCCGCAGGACAAGCCGGCCGCAGGCCGAAAAATTTTTTTGACATTGACCTTGAACTCAAGGCCAGGGGTGGGGGTAGGAGTGGGGGTGTCCTTGACCTTGAACTCAAGGCCAGGAGTGGGGGGTGGATCCAGAACTGTCCAAAATAACCTACTTAATTGTAATTGTAATTGTAATTGTAATTGTAATTGTAATTGTAATGGTAATTGTAATTGTAATTGTAATTGTAATTGTAATTGTAATTGTAATTGTAATTGTAATTGTAATTGTAATTGTAATTGTAATTGTAATTGTAATTGTAATTGTAATTGTAATTGTAATTGTAATTGTAATTGTAATTGTAATTGTAATTGTAATTGTAATTGTAATTGTAATTGTAATTGTAATTGTAATTGTATTTGTAATTTTAATTGTAATAATAATTGTAATTGTAATTGTAATTGTAATTGTAATTGTAATTGTAATTGTAATTGTAATTGTAATTGTAATTGTAATTGTAATTGTAATTGTAGTTGTAATAGTAATTGTAATTGTAATTGTAATTGTAATTGTAATTGTAATTGTAATTGTAATTGTAATTGTAATTGTAATTGTAATTGTAATTGTAATTGTAATTGTAATTGTAATTGTAATTGTAATTGTAATTGTAATTGTAATTGTAATTGTAATTGTAATTGTAATTGTAATTGTAATTGTAATTGTAATTGTAATTGTAATTGTAATTGTAATTGTAATTGTAATTGTAATTGTAATTGTAATTGTAATTGTAATTGTAATTGTAATTGTAATTGTAATTGTAATTGTAATTGTAATTGTAATTGTAATTCCAATTGTAATTGTAATTGTAATTGTAATTGTAATTGTAATTGTAATTGTAATTGTAATTGTAATTGTAATTGTAATTGTAATTGTAATTGTAATTGTAATTGTAATTGTAATTGTAATTGTAATTGTAATTGTAATTGTAATTGTAATTGTAATTGTAATTGTAATTGTATTTGTAATTTTAATTGTAATAATAATTGTAATTGTAATTGTAATTGTAATTGTAATTGTAATTGTAATTGTATTGTAATTGTAATTGTAATTGTAATTGTAATTGTAGTTGTAATTGTAATTGTAATTGTAATTGTAATTGAAATTGTAATTGTAATTGTAATTGTAATTGTAATTGTAATTGTAATTGTAATTGTAATTTTAATTGTAATTGTAATTGTAATTGTAATTGTAATTGTAATGTAATTGTAATTGTAATTGTAATTGTAATTGTAATTGTAATTGTAATTGTAATTGTAATTGTAATTGTAATTGTAATTGTAATTGTAATTGTAATTGTAATTGTAATTGTAATTGTAATTGTAATTGTAATTGTAATTGTAATTGAAATTGTAATTGTAATTGTAATTGTAATTGTAATTGTAATTGTAATTGTAATTGTAATTGTAATTGTAATTGTAATTGTAATTGTAATTGTAACTGTAATTGTAATTGTAATTGTAATTGTAATTGTAATTGTAATTGTAATTGTAATTGTAATTGTAATTGTAATTGTAATTGTAATTGTAATTGTAAATGTAATTGTAATTGTAATTGTAATTGTAATTGTAATTGTAATTGTAATTGTAACTGTAATTGTAATTGTAATTGTAATTGTAATTTTAATTGTAATTGTAATTGCAGTTGTAATTGTAATTGTAATTGTAATTGTAATTGTAATTGTAATTGTAATTTTAATTGTAATTGTAATTGTAATTGTAATAGTAATTGTAATTGTAATTGTAATTGTAATTGTAATTGTAATTGTAATTGTAATTGTAATTGTAATTGTAATTGTAATTGTAATTGTAATTGTAATTGTAATTGTAATTGTAATTGTAATTGTAATTGTAATTGTAATTGTAATTGTAATTGTAACTGTAATTGTAATTGTAATGTAATTGTAATTGTAATTGTAATTGTAATTGTAATTGTAATTGTAATTGTAATTGTAATTGTAATTGAAATTGTAATTGTAATTGTATTGTAATTGTAATTGTAATTGTAATTGTAATTGTATTGTAATTGTAATTGTAATTGTAATTGTAATTGTAATTGTAATTGTAATTGTAATGTAATTGTAATTGTAATTGTAATTGTAATTGTAATTGTAATGTAATTGTAATTGTAATTGTAATTGTAATTGTAATTGTAATTGTAATTGTAATTGTAATTGTAATTGTAATTGTAATTGTAATTGTAATTGTAATTGTAATTGTAATTGTAATTGTAATTGTAATTGTAATTGTAATGGTAATTGTAATTGTAATTGTAATTGTAATTGTAATTGTAATTGTAATTGTATGTAATTGTAATTGTAATTGTAATTGTAATTGTAATTGTAATTGTAATTGTAATTGTATTTGTAATTGTAATTGTAATTGTAATTGTAATTGTAATTGTAATTGTAATTGTAATTGTAATTGTAATTGTAATTGTAATTGTAATTGTAATTGTAATTGTAATTGTAATTGTAATTGTAATTGTAATTGTAATTGTAATTGTAATTGTAATTGGTAATTGTAATTGTAATTGTAATTGTAATTGTAATTGTAATTGTAATTGTAATTGTAATTGTAATTGTAATTGTAATTGTAATTGTAATTGTAATTGTAATTGTAATTGTAATTGTAATTGTAATTGTAATTGTAATTGTAATTGTAATTGTAATTGTAATTGTAATTGTAATTGTAATTGTAATTGTAATTGTAATTGTAATTGTAATTGTAATTGTAATTGTAATTGTAATTGTAATTGTAATTGTAATTGTAATTGTAATTGTAATTGTAATTGTAATTGTAATTGTAATTGTATTTGTAATTGTAATTGTAATTGTAATTGTAATTGTAATTGTAATTGTAATTGTAATTGTAATTGTAATTGTAATTGTAATTGTAATTGTAATTGTAATTTGTAATTGTAATTGTAATTGTAATTGTAATTGTAATTGTAATTGTAATTGTAATTGTAATTGTAATTGTAATTGTAATTGTAATTGTAATTGTAATTGTAATTGTAATTGTAATTGTAATTGTATGTAATTGTAATTGTAATTGTAATTGTAATTGTAATTGTAATTGTAATTGTAATTGTAATTGTAATTGTATTGTAATTGTAATTGTAATTGTAATTGTAATTGTAATTGTAATTGTAATTGTAATTGTAATTGTATTGTAATTGTAATTGTAATTGTAATTGTAATTGTAATTGTAATTGTAATTGTAATTGTAATTGTAATTGTAATTGTAATTGTAATTGTAATTGTAATTGTAATTGTAATTGTAATTGTAATTGTAATTGTAATTGTAATTGTAATTGTAATTGTAATTGTAATTGTAATTGTAATTGTAATTGTAATTGTAATTGTAATTGTATTGTAATTGTAATTGTAATTGTATTTGTAATTTTAATTGTAATAATGTAATTGTAATTGTAATTGTAATTGTAATTGTAATTGTATTGTAATTGTAATTGTTAATTGTAATTGTAATTGTAATTGTAATTGTAGTTGTAATTGTAATTGTAATTGTAATTGTAATTGTAATTGGAATTGTAATTGTAATTGTAATTGTAATTGTAATTGTAATTGTAATTTTAATTGTAATTGTAATTGTATTGTAATTGTAATTGTAATTATAATTGCAATTGTAATTGCAATTGTATTGTAATTGTAATTGTAATTGAATTGTAAGTTTGTAATTGTAATTGTAATTGTAATTGTAAGTTGTAATTGTAATTGTATTGTAATTGTAATTGTAATTGTAATTGTAATTGTAATTGTAATTGTAATGTATTGTAATTGTAATTGTAATTGTAATTGTAATTGTAATTGTAATTGTAATTGTAATTGTATTGTAATTGTAATTGTAATTGTAATTGTAATTGTAATTGTAATTGTAATTGTAATTGTAATTGTAATTGTAATTGTAATTGGTAATTGTATTTGTAATTGTTATTGTAATTGTAATTGTATTGTAATTGAATTGTAATTTGTATTTGTAATTGGTTGATTGTTATTGTAATTGTAATTGTAATGGTAATTGTATTGTAATTGTAATTGTAATTGTAATTGTAATTGTATAATGTAATTGTAATTGTAATTGTAATTGTATGTGTAATTGTAATTGTATTGTAATTGTAATTGTAATTGTAATTGTAATTGTATTGTAATTGTAATTGTAATTGTAATTGTAATTGTAATTGTAATTGTAATTGTAATTGTAATTGTAATTGTAATTGTAATTGTAATTGTAATTGTAATTGTAATTGTAATTGTAATTGTAATTGTAATTGTAATTGTAATTGGTAATTGTAATTGTAATTGTAATTGTAATTGTAATTGTAATTGTAATTGTAATTGTAATTGTAATTGTAATTGTAATTGTAATTGTAATTGTAATTGTAATTGTAATTGTGATTGTAATTGTAATTGTATTTGTAATTTTAATTGTAATAGTAATTGTAATTGTAATTGTAATTGTAATTGTAATTGTAATTGTATTGTATTGTATTGTAATTGTATTGTATTGTAATTGTAATTGGTAATTGTAGTTGTAATTGTAATTGTAATTGTAATTGTAATTGTAATTGTATTGTATTGTATTGTAATTGTAATTGTAATGTATTGTATGTATTGTAATTGTATTGTATTGTATTGTAATTGTAGATTGTAATTGTAATTGTATTGATTGTAATTGTAATTGTAGATTGTAATTGTATTGTAAGTATTGTAATTGTAATTGTAATTGTAATTGTAATTGTAATTGTAATTGTAATTGTAATTGTAATTGTAATTGTAATTGTAATTGTATTGTAATTGTAATTGTAATTGTAATTGTAATTGTAATTGTAATTGTAATTGTAATTGTAATTGTAATTGTAATTGTAATTGTAATTGTAATTGTAATTGTAATTGTAATTGTAATTGTAATTGTAAT
>CATVIB010000421.1:0-47500 GCA_958336395.1 Ctenicera cuprea
GTATAGTTCCTCTCCTTCTTCTATCTTTCTTTCTATTATATTTCTTATTATATATATGTTGTCGTTTGTCTGTCTGCTTGGCCTAAATGCTGCCTGTTCCTCTCCCAATTTTGGTTCCACGTGTTCTCTTAATCTTGTTTCCAATATTTTTGTATATAGCTTATAGCTGGTTTGGGCTAAGCAGATTGGTCTGTAATTTTCACACTGTGTCTGTGTTCCTTTCTTATATATCGGTATTAAAAGGATATTTTCCCAGTCCCTCGGGATTTTTTGTTTTTCCCATGCTTCTTTACAGATAGCCCATATCCAGTCTATTCCTTTTCCCCCCAGCCATTTAATCATCTCCGGTGCTATGCCGTCTTCTCCACTTGCTTTTCCAATTTTGATTTTTTGTAATGCCTCTTCGACTTCTTCATAATATTATAACAAATATTTAAAAAAAGGGGGACCTTGATAGTGTAATTTATTACTAAATAATATTTTGTTTGCCATCACTGTGCTCTCTGCTTTATTTACTATAAAAGCAAAACAAGAAGGTTGAGCCGTCTGTACTCATCTCTCTCAGGTTCAGCAGGCTTCATTTCTAGGGGCAGTTTTGTGATACGAATGAGGCAGCTTGTCCGCAGACCTTCATATCTTTTAACTTAAGACATTTCTTCGTTTACTCTATCCACGGCCTGCTCTGTGGCTTAGGCTCGCTTTACAGAGTGACAGTTGTTGAGATTTACAACACCTAATATAATGCAAGATTACCAACTCTTTAGTGAAATTTTAAAGAATTTTTATTTTAATCCATATTTCAAGTCGACTCCATTTTTATGCTCAAAATACTTTAAAAAAAGGTATTAGCTGTCTAACAAGGAATGCATATTTTTTCGCCTATCATGAACACACATGGAAGGTTGATGCAACCATCGATAAATAAATAGTTCTAAAAACATTAAAAAGCTAGGTATATTAATAAAATACTACCTCTACATAATTAACAATTTAGCTGAGCAAATTGGAGGTCTAACCACAATTCAAAAGATAATGTGATTCGCATATTCATAAGTTAGAAAATCTACAAAATAAAGCATAAATTTGTTTTTCCAAAACCTCAAGTCTTGAGTTATTAGAATCTCAAAACATTTTTATTAAAACTTTCAATTCAATTTTCAATTCTTTCTTTCAAAAATGTAATAAAATGGAAATATATATGTTTGGAACTTAGGGTAATAAAACCTTGGAAAAAAGCATCGGGAATAAAGAAAAAAAAAGCTGGCAAGATAAAGAACCACGACTCACAGTTTACTAGTGTATTCTGCGGCCTGCTCCTGCTTTGGAGTGCTGGTACAATGTTAAACAAATCTACTTTTGCCCATACGATAAGTAACCATATCTAGAGTATGTCCAGTTAAAGTGCTTTACCAATTTTTATTTTGAAGCCATTTCGTGAAATGCTAATGTCGTATGGTTCCATTTTAAAAATAGTTATTTATTGTACAAGATGATAAAATTGCACTTTATCTTCGAGAGCGATTTTAGCGTCGAGGCGTCAGCCGAGACACTAATAAGCATCGAGAAGATAATGAAATTTTATCGTTGTGTGGAATACAACATTTTTTTTCTATAGCAATTGTTAAAGAAGACCAAAAAATGAAGAAAAATCAATGATAAACTTAATTTAAAAGTGTCAGGAAAAAAACAGTTTCACGAAAAAATGAGTGGGTGGCTTTAATAACTTTTTGGTTGTTATACAGTTTGTTTATAAAACAATTTTTTTGTTCTTTGCAAAACGTGAATTTGAAAATGAGCTAGTTTGGGTTAGTGAATATGTGCGATATTACAGAAGAAAAACTGCCTTCTGATGTGGAAGAGGAGGCTTCAGAGGCAATTTGTAAATTATTGCTTCAAAAATCGCTGATGGTTTATCAAAGAGAATACCTGTGCTTTCAAAAATGGAAAAACTTGAAGAATATCAACAGCGTGAGTGAAACGGTATTTATGGCTTATTTCTCTGAAAAGTCTAAGAAAGTCAAGCCATCAACAATTTGGTCTTATTATTCAATGCTAAAGAGTACGCTGCTGATAAATGAAAATTGTGACATATCAAAGTAAGTAATTGTTTTAGTGAATTTACTGTTAACTAATGTCACTTGATTTTTTCAGATACTGCAAACTCAAGATGACTGGAAGGTATGGTGTTGTCACTTGAGTTTGATATGGGCGTCACGAAATGTTTTGCGGAGAGATGGCGCAGTAGGTACTAAAAAGACGTTTGCGCGTCAAATTTGAAATTCGCACGCAATGCTATTCTAACCTGACTTTGTTCATACTGTGATATTATACTGTCATAATTCAAGAATTATAAGAACATTATAGTGACAACTATTCTCGATCATATTTTCCTATAATTCATTATTTATTGCAATATTGAAAAGGTTAATATTTAATATAGCCTGAAAATTTATATCTTCACACTGATTATCACTGTAGTTATTCAACTAGTATGTCTTAAAAGTATTCTTTAGTTGTTTTACTCTATTATAATATATATATACACATATAAATAATGCTATACAAACGTGTTTGTTTTTTAGATTGTCATTTACAAATAATTGATATTAAATAGACTTCAACGAAGTCACGTAAAATATAAACATTTTTCACACATTCTTTAGTTGTTTTACTCTATTATAATATATATATATATATACACATATAAATAATGCTAATACAATCTACTTAAAAACTACAAAGCGCAAGAAAATATGGCTAATAACGTACAAGAAAGTTTCTGTAAACGTTGATTATAGGACTTCTGCTTTAAAGCAATGGCCAGTACTGCTATTTCAACATAAATCATATTTGAAATTTAGTCGCGATCTGCTGCTAGCAATAGTTCTACCAAATCGTTTAGTCCGTCGTTTGAATCGCCATTGTCAAACATGGGTATGTCTTTGTGACCCCACGCCAAAGTTTTGGTAGAACCGGGAATAATGAAACGTTTATCGTCGGCGGACGAAAGCGCAACCTTATTCACCATCTCGGTGTACATATTGTGCAAGCGTGATCTAAACACAAACATTTTGCAAAAGACCGCACCACGCTTATTTTCAGCAACCTCTTGATACATTTGCGTGGTAAGGTATTTCTTTACAGCACTTTTTTTAATACCTTTAGCCTTCCTATCCAACTCTCCACCAACGCTCACACAATACGTTTTTGCACCGACTCCATAAAAGCTTTGGATGGGTACTCCAGCGTATTCATCTTTCATTTTTCCTACAACAGACTCGGTCTGGGGGATTCCATAAAGATTATTTTTAAAATTCGAAGTGTCGTACTGGTCAAGATGCTGTTTCATGTCATCGTAGAAGTTGTCTGTAAAAATCTCTAATACAAGGGAGTCAGTATCTGTGTACAGTAAAGAAACTTTATTGCCATAGTGCGTTTTCAAAAAATTGTAAAAAAAATCATACATAACGGTTTTTGAAATATCTAGAACGGAGAAACCAACATAGCACGGTTTGTTGTAAAGAACTGAAGTTCTGTTCATTTCAACTGCAATTAAATTATCAGAAAAAACCACATTCCTTTTATAGTTTGATTTTGCGATTAAATTTTCAGCTCCGAGTTTGTTACCAATCTTTTCCCAATGACTAACCAACTTGACATTAACCCTTTTGTCCACATTTTCCATGGTTTTCCCGAAAATTGAATTTATAAATCCCTTAAATAAATTCCGATCAAATGTATTTGTTGATTGGTTACGCAATTCCGTGTTAAGGTCAATGTATGACTTCAACCAGGGGGATTGCGTAAATTTCAATATTCTATGCACCTTTTTCAATTTCAAACCCGCTTCTAAACATTGTTTTAAATTTCGATAATGAATAACATACTTTGTTTTGTCAAATAAATTTGGAATAAGTTTTGCACACTTAAATTTTCCGTTTGGTGGTACCATAAGCTGAGGACAAAAAGGTAAATCATTGTGGTAGTCGTGTAAATTTTTGGGATACTTTAAATCAACTTCCAACACGTAACCGGTGTCGGATTCGTCGGAAATTTGGAAAACATCAAAATTTTCAATTTCAACCTCGGTTAACCAACCAAAATCGCCTTTCGGCAAATACTGGCGAATTGCGTAGCCATAAAGATTGGTAGCATCTAAATACATTATAAAAGAAGGGGGTTTCGCGGAATCGTAATTTTCAACAAATTTATTGTTGGCAATAGCCTTTCTACTAACACAAGTACTCACTCCTCCGCGAATAGCCTTTCTGAAAAAGTGAAGCATGTCCATATCCGTCAGTAGTTCTAACTCTACACTGCTGAATTTTAACATAGCATCCCAACTCAACCCGGGGGCTGTGTAGTAGTGTGCAGGATCTAATTTATAGTGATGAATGCATAAAGATCGAAAATTTTCAAAAACGTCAGCTAAAATTAATACGTCTGATTTTAAATATACGTCCGAGTAGTCGCCTAAAGTTTTGCATTCAAACGTTTTCCACACATCAACCGCGCGCTCGTAATCGGGTTGTGACACATCCTCTTCGTTTAACGAATCGTAAAACTCGAGCATGGTGGGCAGAGTGGTTCGATCTAATTTTGAAAAGGAGTCGACATAGGAGTACGGAAACACGCCTTTCTGTCTCATCAGGTTAAATTTGATGCCAGTACCAAATTGTTTTTGAATTTCAACGCACTGATTCGAAGATAAATTTTCCACTAAATTCGACAAAGAAGCACTCATAAATCGAAAACTATCCAAAAATCTTATATGCATATTAATTTTGACTTTTTTTCCCTCGTTAGTGATAATTTCATCAACTTCCAAATGTTTGTCAAAAGATATGTATTTCTCTGTATTTTGAGGTATAACATCAATTTGTTCGTTTTTTAAGGCAAGTTGCTTTACAAATAAATGGGAATCATAATTTAAATTATGGAAAAAGACTGGAATAAAGTTTGGAACATTGTAATTTAGGTTACATATGGAATGAGCAGCGCCCCGGTAGTCTCCTGTCACATGGTCATGGTCTTTTACTCTGTCGTCTCCGTCTTTGAAAGGTTGGTCGCATATATGACATGAAATAGCATCATTAAAATTTTGTAATTCTCTTGCGCTCAAAAGCTTCATCGGTATAATGTGCTTTAAGTGTTTCGAGTATAAATTTTGAACGTCCCTTTCTAAACGCTCAATGAACACTTGCACTGCGTTTTCTCCGCGATAAATTTCGAATTTAGAAAATCTTTCATCATACGAACACTTGATAAAATATGCGAATGAATACGGTCTATGCTCGCACGTCGCTACAGTTACGGAGGTTGTAGGATCGGGATCTGCCGGTGCAAGAGGCTTTAAGAAAGTTTCGAAATCCGCGTAAATCACAAAAGGAACTTTTAGCTGTTTTTGAAAATTATTAAATTTTAAAATATTTTGAGGGACTGTGTTTCCTAATTTGTCTGTGACCAAGTCTGTTGTAGGCAATTTGGTATAGATATAGTTGCAGTCGAACCGATGATGCATCGCAAGGTGTTGTTCGGTACGGAAATAATGCAAGCATCCGTCACAAAAGTGTTTTCTACCGTCTCTAGACGTAATTTGCCGCGAAACCAACCTAGCAAAATCCTTAATCCAGCAGTAGTGACTGTTGCCCGAGTCATCAGTAATAAGCAATAAATTAATATGTACACGCTTCTTGCGATGACTGTAATACAGAGGTCCCACAATTTCGTATTTCACAACATTGTTTTCGAAAATTTTTTCAATTCCGTATACATTTATAGAAAGTTGGGGATTGTATTTTTCAAATTTTTCAATGTCGCCTAATTTAACAGGGAACTCAATATCTTTAAATACCAACAATTCGCGACAATCAGGATAAGAGCTGACTCTGTTGGAGGGACCTGCAGGTTCGCAAATTGCTGAAATTACTGCCCAACGGAAACAGTGCTCATCCTGATTTTGAACGTTTACTACTGCTCTCTTGTACTCTATTTGTTTCGGTAGCGGAATATAGGAGGAAGCTCGAAGCGGATTGAATTTGTTGATATTTACATCTACGTATAAAATCTGCTTCAGCGCCCAACCTGCAAATAAATTGCATCGTGTCAATATAGTAACAAGATAATAAAATGCAAACATTACCTGACTCACGCTCCTGAAACTCAGCCACCTTCTTGTCCAGTACTGCGGCCAAATTATCATATAAAGCACTCAAATCAGTTGCGCGCGTTGAGACCACATTTTTTGTCATTGATGATTTTATATCTTCCAATTGCTTACTTTCCAAAACAAACAACCCAAAAAGCTCAAAATGCATTTTCACGCTAGTAAATTTTGCCATCTGCCTTGCGATCAGCGGCAAAATTTTACTTTTAATTTCACTCATAAAATCCGTAACCTTTATATGAACCTTTTCCGCAGACACTCTGTACGTCACGATTCGGGACTTGAAGGCGGATTGTAGCACCACCACGCCATCTGCAAGGTCTGCTATGCCCGATCGCGTCGTGTGACGATTGCTCCTTAAATGGCCAACGTAGGACGATCTTGCAACGTTTTCGTCACACACGGGGCAGTATCGCGTAGGCGGCGGTGGTGGAACCTCTGCAAAAGTTAAAATTATTATAGTATGCATATTTAAAACGTTTTCATTTTATCTCACCAGTTGAGGGATTTTTCTTAATTTTTTTAGTGGCTGTGGGTCCTTCACCGTTACTGGCTATCGCAACCTGTACGGAGCCGCCTGAAACAGAAATATTTTTTGTTTGTAATGTAGACATGCGGTTTGCATGAAATGTGCTTACCGCTTGTAGAGGGTAGGTCTGCAGTTACACGGCAGCTCTCCCTTCGATGGCGATACAGCGCATCCGATCTGGTGAAGGACTGTCTACACCCGTCGCACCTGAACATACTAAAACGTTTTGCCTTTGGACTACAGTTAAATAGGTCCTTAGCAAACCTATAGCGAGCGTATTTACGTTATATGACTTTATATCTAAACTCGCTGTAGACACCCAGTTGGCACGACGGGGACGTTGGACTGCCAACCTGGAGAGGAGGGTCTAGGTTATGTGCTAGTGTGGGACTTACAGTTAGTAAACCGGAAATTACGGGTGGCGAGATAAATAAGAAATTATTTTCATCTTTCCTTCTATCACTTTGAGCCACCTGAGTTTTTCCATTATGGCCGATAAACGACAACGTTCCAGATCTCGCAACTGGCTCAGGGTACTCGGATAGCTCCACGTCTGCTTTAAAGTTATAACCTTTTGAAGGCGGCTAAGTTTGGCGTCGATCTTAACTAGGCGAGTTTTTATAACTTTAATTTCCGCCTTCAAGGTTTCTATACGAAGTACTTTCTTATCTATCGCGCCAACCATACTATCAGAAAATAAATTAAGAGAACTTGGTGGTGTTGCCGTTGGAGAAGACTGTGAAGTTCCATCGGCAGCATCACCAAATAGTTCTACGATAATTGCATCAGCTGCTGATGTAGGTGTAGTGACTCCGCGAAGTACAGCCTCTAAAGCTTCACCTGCAGAGTGCTTGCTAACATTTGCAGGATTTTGGGAATGTATAATTTGCAAGCTTTCATTAGCGATCGAACTTTCAACAATTTGGATGCTTTCAAACATTTCCCTAAATCTTGTCGAACATAAATTATTAATGTCCTCCGAATTAAAATTTGTTGCGACACTACAAATTTCTTTGTCGGATCCAACTTCCAAGCTACCCCGACGTTTTGGAGTTAAAAAATCCATCTCCGAATTCATACTTAAATTATGAATGTCATTGGAGTTAAAATTTGTAGCGTCACTAAAAATTTCTATGCAGGGGCTAACTTCTGAACTGCCTCTGCATCTTGGAGTTGGAAACTCTATCTCAGGACTAATACATAAATCAACTATGTCAATTTGAGTACTAGTTGCTGAAATTTCATTTTCATTAAAAATTACTTTACTGCCCGGAACATTCACAAAGTCTTTTGCAACAGCCCGCGAAGTGCTAGCAACAGCCCGCGAAGTGCTAGCAACAGGATTGTTTGTTGCATCTACATAGTGATTAAAATCAAACCGTGAAGCGGGATTTTTTAAATTTTTGTTTAATAAGTAATTGCGTAAAATACTGCCGCCTTCAACCTTCACGTCTTCAGCGATATTCTTCACTTCTGAACGTTGAAGGCAGCGGGGTTGATTAAAAGCGTTTTTTAAGCAAGCATCTACAGGTGCTGGACCAGCTTAGTTGAAGACTACGATAGTTACTTTTCGGCTAAATCACTGTCTGGTCTGCCATAGTGTTTTGCAAACATACAAGTTTTACCAAACGTTTTCTCCACTCCTGGCCTTGAGTTCAAGGTCAAGGCCACCCCCACTCTTACTCCCACCCCTGGCCTTGAGTTCAAGGTCAAGGTCATATTCCAAGGCTGCCCCCACCCTAGATCTCCAAGGTTACCCCTTCCCACCACTTTGTAAGTATTCAACACCGAGGAGCTCATTTTACATCATACGTTCACCAAGTGCACATCGTGATAATGTTGTTCAAAGTGAGTTTCGGTAGTGAAATGTGTAAAGTTGGATATCTATGTGGGCAGCGCGACTCTGCACTTTTGGAGGATGCAATAAACGTCAACGACGACGATAGGTTGCAAGTCGTTCCTCCAAACATTGCAGAGCTTCTACAACAAATTGTGCCGCCTACGGGGTGTCTCTTTAGATACTTCTTACTGACGGAGGATGGTGTCGGATGGATCATCGTAACCCGCGATGGGTCACATTTCCCCATCACTGACGAGGACGCCGAAGTTTTCCTAGCAATGCCTAGGGAAATATTCGAAACCGAAACGGTAAAGCTGATGCCGACACCGACAATAAAAACGTTCTGGGCGTAGCTTATAGGTTAGTTTAAGTTGTATAAATAGTTAGTTTAAGTTGTATAAATAGTTAGTTTAAGTAATGTATAATAGTAATAAGATTAATGTATGTTATATATAATACTTTGTGAAATAAATTATAAAACATTTCTTTTTTTATTCTTCAAATAAAACACATTAAAATTTAAAAAATATTAAGAGTTAGACAAAAAAATACATGAAGCATTTGTTACATATTTTATTAGCACATGCTGCGTACATATCTGATTACACTTACTTTTTAAATTTTTATACAACCCAAGCTTGCACACTCGCAGTAAAACTTCGTAAACTGTTCTAAGCCAACCAATGCACAATTGCGAATTTATAGGTGCGCCCCTTGAGCCTTGAGTTGAAGGTTGAGGTCACACCATACCGCAACCTCGATTTCAAAATCAAGGCTGCCTTGCCCCCCTCCCTCAATATTCTGCATTACCCTCTTATATATGACTTTTACAGTGTTCCAATAATAGTTGCAAAATGAATATCTCCGAAACAGAACGCCTAGAGCTTATGCACAGAGCTGCAATAGGGGTACTACTAATGCATCCTGAGTATGCAATGTACCCTATGCAATTGTGGTACCAGTCGCCGAACGCTTCAATGAAGCAGTTATTCGACGTGCTTGAGGGTACGTTGTTCGCTAAAGTTTATGTGGAGAGTGCAGAGAAGAAGCTGTACGTCTGCATCTGTAAGTATTTTTTTTCACAACTTTTAAGAAATTCAGTGTTCATATCTTTTTTTCAGGTTAAGAAGCAACTAAATAAAAATTTAGGTTAGTGCTAGTGTTAGTGTATTAGTTTTTAATGTTTGTGTGTTGCTGTAAATAAACTATTGATATAAAATATTGTTATCTATTTATTCATACATGTTAAAATCAAAACCCATTACGCCTAGTTTTTCTAAATACTTGACAAAACATAAGTCCTCCTTCCCATCACTAAAATTCCTAAAGGCTCCGTAAGCTGCTGTCCAAACACTTTTACACTTTTCAAAATAACTGCTATAAGCTGTGGCACCATCTAACACACAATTGTCAATTGTAGCTTTATAAATCTGAACATTATCGAACTTTGCGTATGTAACCTGTCTGGGTTCTACAATTTCTTAAGTTCTAAAAACAAAGTATCCGTTGAGCAAGACTGCTCGGTTCAGTCTCATATGCTTAAGGTCAACTATCCGCAGCCATGTGTTAGAAGAATCTCAGTTTTCTTCGAGCTCTCGCACGAGCAACATGTTATTCCTGTACGTCCCTGACGACGGAGTGTATCACGTAGATAAAGCTGCCGAAAGTCGTTATTATAATTTTGATGAAGAGCCAACTATAAATCCTGAACTGGTATTTAAATTCCCTAAGATATCTCATCCATTAAACACTACACTAGCAAACTTTTTCCGAAATGAGTCGGGATTCTTTCATTACGATGCCTCCACTCTGTACACGAGAAATCCGTATCAGATGATCTGCTTGGATAGATATCCTGCACTACATAATTTGGAACTTCGCGTTAACACCTTCGAGAGGTTACACGAGTTAAAAGCAGCAGCTAAAGAGGTGGGGGAAGTGGATAAGTGTAATTAAAAAGTGTAGTGCCATTTATGTAATATTCTCATTCAGTCTTTGTTTGTGTGCGGGTCAACATGATACCTATAAAATTATTAGCAGCCTTAGCAGCTGTCTACGATGGTTATCTGTATGTGCTGCAACCATCGAATTGCTCTTCGGCATCTATTGCATACGATCGTGATGAGAATAACAGCGTGATTTGGAACAAAATGGATAATGATAGCTGGGCTGACATTCCAGTATTCAAATCGTCTGTCAAGAACTTAACGGAAAATGGTTTCGTAACATTCAAGATTAAATTTAATTTTCCTAAATACACGATAAGTACTAATTGGCAAACTGTCGTGACGAACAATAAAAAGCCTAATATACAAAAAGTTGATATTAATGACAATCACTATTGTTGTATTTCTACAATAATTCTCGGAACTATTTTATTATGTACTTAGTTTATCTATGTGTATTATATATTTCTTTATATATTGGTCAATTAATTACAATAACCTACCTTAGTGATCATTATGTATATTTAATTAATAAATATATTTGAATCTATTTTGTGTTTTCTTTTGGAGCGATGAAGCTGGTGAACCTTTTCGACCATGAAAATGAACTCAAGGTCGGGAGGAGGGGGTAGGAGTGGGGGAGGCCTTGACCTTGAACTCAAGGCCAGGAGTGGGGGGTGGATCCAGAACTGTCCATAATACTCTACTATTTTTTCTGTTTTTAAAGCGTCAATGATACTAAGAATTTCGTTATTATGTCCGGTATGACCTGCCAACTGCGAGGCTATTAAAATCTGTAATCTGTTTACTAACGTGTTCGGATTTTTCCAGGGAACAAATTCAATCTGCTTGTTATTTAAATTTAGGAGTCCTTTACCTCGTCGCTTGGGTTCAACTAAACGGCGAACAACGTTTTTGTACTTTTGTCCTGCATTACCACTTATTCGATCGTTGGGATTGTAATTTTGCCGGTTGGCTGCAGACCGATTAACGATATCTTTATAATTGTCTTCGTCAGCTTTACTGTAACTTATGGGTTTCTTTTTAAACATTAACTCATACATTCCAGGCGTTCCTTTGTAAACCACCCTATTTGCACCATCCATTATGACCATGTCTTCCCCATCAAAGTCTAATTCTTTATTGCCTATAGAAAATGTATTGCTCTCAAGATCCCATCGTACTCCGTAGTGCATATCAAATTCGTCCTGTGTGTCATGTATCATGTTTTCGATATATTGCCTAGCTAATCCGTCATACTGCTCTAAGAACTGGTCCAAAACTTGAGACTGCATCATTTGCTGTACGGTTTTATTAGCTTCCCGGATGCATATTCATTTTCTGCCAACGCTAGTTGGTGCTCGGCTTGTGTCGTGTCGATTGCCGGGTGATAACGTTGGTAGAATATGTAAAAGACAAAAATGAAGCGTTGGCAATTTATATAAACTTTTTGTTTTATTGTATGCTGGATAATAAAATGCTATAAAAATTAAAAATGACATAAAACTAACCCAGTAGGTAGTCTGTTTGTGAAGTGAAACAATAAAATATAGCAGGAAGCTATTGACTTGTAGAACCAAATAATATTTAGAAAATTATATTGTAATATTTATACAGAAATTAGAAAAAAACTATTTTTAAACTTGTTTTCTCCTAGACCAATATTTTCGTTAACACACTTTTGGAGAGAATGCGGGGCTATAGATTTTTTTCTGACTAATTTCCCTACCTTTCTTCCTGCTGTTAAATTTCTTCGGCCACTCATGGCAGACCTTCTTCTGCCTACAGCAGTTGGCTGCACAGGTATTTTCTTCCCTTTACGATGACTGCTTAATCTCTTTTTATGTTTTAATTCTACTCCCTTGTATTTAAACGATGTGTAAAGTCCTGACATTAATGAGCTACCGCTTTGAGCATATGTGTCTACATTGACCAAAAATTTATTAATGGCAGGACAAAAACCAGCTGGATCGTCTTCCAAATGGTTCATCAATCGTTAACTAAAACAATCCCATTTTCTTTTAACTTCATCGATATGTGCTTTTGGTGGTCTGTCAGTATCAACTGTAAGAACTTGGGTATACAATGCTCCTTCGAATGCTTGTTTATTTTCTTCCTGCTCGGTTTCGGTACTTTCATACTGCTCAGTGTCGGTTAGTTTCAGTGGAGCAAATACGAGTGATGACGGTTGAATGCCAGTTGCAATTTCATAAAGTGTTTTTCTGGTCCAAATTGTTAAAGTATTTAACGCATTTTCAATGTTAAATTTCTTTATAATAGCAGATTAGTGCTTGCATATTTTCCCAGTAGATCCTTGTGGACATGTACAAATACATGATAACATATCAACAATATAGTAGACATTGGTATCTGAAGCACTCTGTACGCTGTATTCCATTGCACTTACACATTTCACTTGATCACAAGAAATATCCTTCTCATCAGGGCATAAACGACGCAATGTACTGCTACGTTCTCTGTTTAATGATATATATCTAATAATCGCTGTTTCAAATAAGATTCAAAACTGGTAATTATAAAGTCGCATAACTGAGTCAAATTAAAAGCCTTGGTACGTTCTAGTGGAATATCCTTGAATAATCGAAACATGACCTCCACGTAATTATTAATATCAGATCCACGAGTCATAAATTTTTCTCGGTAAAATAAACACCATGCATGAATTTTTGTGTCTATCATATTCTGGATATATTCAGCAAATAGGGGATGCTTACAATGCTCAAAAAATTATATTTAAACTTACTTCTTGTTGAGATTTAGCCATTAAAATATTTTTAAAATGTTTGTACAGCGTTTGCCTGTCCTCTTTTTTAACTTCAGTTTTTGATGCTCCTAACCATTTCCAAACTGCTTTCAAAACATGGAAAGTACAAAGTAGTAATTCTGACTGAGGCCAATGCTTTTTCAAAATATTTCTTTCATTGAGATCATCATCTGTTAATATAATTTTCGGAAAAATTTTTGTAGGCATTATTTTTCTTAAAGCCTCGACAGCTGCGTCAAACACTTCTGCCTTTTGGCAAGTAGATATAATACCTGTGGCATCCACGAATAAAATTTCAGATGACTGAATTAAGTGCTGGGTAGCTCGTTGCATTATTGGTGTGCACATACAGACTGCATAATGGTTACCAACTCGATTTATTTCTGAAAACGTACCTTTGTTGTTTTTTAAATTCCTATCCATTGTTTCCAACATTTTTTCTCCACTACTTTCTCCAAAATTTTGTTTAAAATGTAAAGCCCACAGATTGGAAAAATCTGTTTTAGTAGGACAGAAGTATCTGTCGACTACAAATTCTTCATATTTGTCGCCCAATTCTTCCATTTTCATGGTAACAAATGTATGATAGGCAGATGCTGCCTTGTGACCTCTTTCAAATAAGTCTAAACTTGTTTGTTTGGTTACACTACCGACAGGCCTTTTCAATAATGCTGCGGCACTGTATATTGTATGATTATGTTCACCGTCAAAAGTCACAATACATGGCTGTAGATTGTTTTCGTGTGGCTTATTGATTACTACCTTCATTGATGCAGGACAATCAATGTTCCGAGATTTTTTTGTTGTACGTGATTGTTTAACTTTAAAGTGGCAGTGGTAATATCTTCTAAAAATATTCTTTCTAGATTTTACAATAGGTGTTCTTACGGTGGTAGTTGGTCTCCAAGTAACTTTTGTTATTTCTCCTAATTCTGACACCCATTTCTGCAAGAATTAGATAACTAACAGATACTCACGAAATTTTAAAAATGTAGCTGCAGCTACATATTTTGCCTACTAGATTGATAAGAATCACACTAAAGTGAACATTGTAAGTATTTGAAGCGATGTAATACTTTTCTGTTCCTTTTGACAACTTATATTAGACAGCTAATAATTGTTTTAATAGCTCATTACATTTTACAGGTTATGTTCATTCATGGGCGGGAATTAAATTGGAAATACAAATTTTTAACTTACGTCTACTTCCTCCTCTGAAAAAATGTTAACCCTCACTTCCGTAGAATTATTGTGCAAGTAATGATATGCTTGTGGCCACTCTGTAGACATATTTATAAATTAATTTTACACTTAACCGTACAAGACAATAACTAAAAATGCCGAAATCTCCGTAACACCCGCATAAATGCAAGCAACGAAGTTCTTTATATACTGCCAACGCTAATAGTGACTACGCATAATTTGCCAACGTTAGCGGCGAAATTGACCGAACATCATCTGGCGTTGGCATAAAATGAATATGCTTCCCGGATGCTTTCTTCATGCACTTCATCTTCTGCGGTTTGTTCTGATTCTACATGATCCTGTAATTCTGTTTCTGGTGAAATTTCTCCAATGTCCTCTAACTTTAGAAAATTTGGTTGGGGAATAATAGGCTTGGGTGGAGAGGTCGCATGCTCAACTTTACTTTTTATATCAGGAGTATCTACTCTTTCAGTTTTTAGAGTTGATATTAGATCCTGAAGGGGTTGGGAAATTGGTTTTAATTGTTCCGCCAACTGTAACTGCGATTGAGCAATGTCTGACCTTAAACTTTGATATTTCCTTTTTACGGCTTTTCTCGTTTTAAGCAGTTCGGCAACTAAACGTTTATCCATCTTGCGTTTACAGTTGTTCGCCAACCACTAACAGTTTGAAGTAAGTTTTAATTATTTATGTGGAAATAGCAATCAAAGCCTTTCCGGTATCTTCCGGAATTTATTGCACTATCTTTATCTATAACTAAAAACCCGTAGTCCTCCTGCCAACAAATAGAGCACAATTCCTTTAACTGATCGAACGACATGTCCACAATGACGTGGTCGTCGTAAATGTGTTTGAGATTTGTTTTATCTTGTTGAAATACTATTATCAGATTAGCATTGTCTCTAATGAGTTGTTTGGGAATCGATGAATACGTTTGACATAGGTAAAAGCAGTCGATATTTCTATGACGTCCGAAACAATAGTAATTTTCAATTATATTTTGATTTTCTCCGACCACATCGTCAAAAACAATTACAGAATTGGGTTTTGCGTTCATAGGTTGTGGGACTGCAGCCCCATCTTCGTATTCCTCGTAACCAATTTCTTTTATCGGAGTTAATAAGTTCTTAAGATATGCATACTTAGGCTGATCTAGCGTCTTACAATATAAATAAACATTTTCAAATCGTAGGCCGTTAGGGTGTTCTATCAAAGTAACCATCACGCTTGTTTTACCGCTGGCAGAGCTGCCCACGAAAAGCCCTCTTTTACAATTCTTCCCTAGTAAAACACTATGCCTTTGAAATGGTTTTACCAATGACTTAGCATCGTGATTTACGATCGGTAGGGTTACATTTTGTTTTTCAATTGTAATCCTTTTCATTTCGACACCGTTCTCTCCAGTACACTCGCTAAACACTAAGCTAAACCTAACCAGTGATCAAGTTATATATAAGAACAAGTTTTAAAGAAATGTTTGCAGTTCAAACTTTGCAATCGATCGCAATAGTTTAATATGAGAGTTTACGCGCACAAACCAGGTATTCGTCGACGAACCGTGAGAAGGAAAGGTTGTGGTGTTTTAAATACGCTTATAAATAATTTGCCAGTGGAACTACATGTGCCTGGATATAAGTTTTGTGGTCCAGGTACTCGCTTAAAGAAAAGACTTGCTAGGGGAGATCAGGGAATTAATCCGCTAGACGAAGCGTGCAAAGAGCACGATATCGCATATTCTCAACATCAAGATCTTCAGAAACGACACGAAGCTGACAAGATACTTTCCGAAAAGGCGTGGCAACGTTTTCGTTCAAAAGACGCTAAATTTGGAGAAAAAGCCGCAGCACTAACCATAACAGGTATTATGAAAGGAAAAACGAAACTAGGAATGGGCGCTCTACGTAAAAAGAGAAGTTCAAAAAAAGTGAGACAAATACGTTCTGGTGGAGTTATTAGCTTTACCGGTGCGGTCACGCGTGCGCGAAACCGTATTAAAGGTAATAAAGGATACGATGTAATGAAAGCTGCAAAGCTAGCTTTAGCAACCATTAAAAAAAGTAAAATTGCTCAGCCAAAAACTAGAATAATCAAAATCCCTAAAACTGGTGGTATTTTACCCCTCATACCAATATTTGCCGCTTTAAGCGCCCTAGGATCCTTAGGAGGTGGAGCTGCAGCAATCGCCAAAGCAGTGGGAGATGCTAAATCTGCTGCAAAGGACCTTAAAGAAAAGGAGCGACATAATAAAGCGATGGAGTCGGTTGCTCTTGGAAAAGGTCTGCATTTGGGACCGTACAAAAGAGGATTTGGATTATATTTAAGACCCTACCAACCAAAAAACTAACTGTAAAGCTACCGCGACGAGCGTTAACAAACGTCGATTTAGCGAAGTATGCTAAAATATTAAAAATTCCGAATTTTAGAGGAGTATTCATGCGTAATGCTTTGCCATCTAGAATTCATGAGAACGAATGCGGTATCGTAAATCTCGACGATAAAATAGGTCCTGGCACCCATTGGACTGCATACGTGAAGCGTAGTGAAAACGTAACATACTTCGACAGCATAGGACATTTGAAACCTCCTCTTGAATTAATAAAATACTTTCGCAGCGACGGTTGCAAGAATAACATCGCGTACAACTTTGATAGATATCAGAACCTAAATTCCTACAATTGTGGTCATCTGTGTTTGCAGTTTTTATATAGCTACGTAAACTGACATGTACCTGCAGTGCGCTTTGAGTTCTTGAATAAAGTACTTCAGAATGTCCACCATTTTTACTCTTACCGGTAACTCGTCAGTATTAAGTGCAGATTTCAATCCACCACTTTTTTTGGAAGAAGACAGCGAATATGTAATGGGTTTACTTAGTTTTGAGTCGTACAATTCTATTCCCAATATATCACCACCGAAGAACGTTTTCAAACTTACTGGGCGAGAGGATATTGTGATACCCCAAGGAGCTTATGAAATTAACGACATCAACGACTACATACAAACTAGCCTGAATCCAGCTAACCGAGAATACGTTTTAATAAAAGGTAGTAACAGCACGCTGAAAACGATGATTAAGTCGTCGCACGAAATAGACTTCACTGCGGATAACTCGATAGGAGATTTACTAGGATTTCTACCTCAAAAATATAAACCCAATGTGTGGCATTCGTCTGAAAATATAACTAAGATAATGAAAATAAATTCCATATTAATACATTGCAATATATCGTTGGGATCTTATAAGAATGGGGAAGCAGGTCATATAATTCATCAATTTTTTCCTACTGTACCGTCTGGATACAAAATAGTTGCGTCTCCAAATCCAGTCATTTATCTTCCAATCAGCACTAAAATAATTACCAACATAACAATTAAAATACTCGACCAAGAGGATGTTCCTGTCAGTTTCAGTTCAGAAACGGTGACGGTTAGTTTGCATTTGAAGAAGCTATAATGGGTTTCAGATTCAACACCACTTACCGCAATTTTAGCTCAGACACATCATCTACAGCTCCAAAAGGATATAACATGAGACATACCAAACGTTCCGCAGTCAGTAAGAGGTCGTCAGCCGATCAGTTGACAAAGAAGAATAAAGCATTTCTTAAATCGTTAGGTTTTCAAGTGTTACAATGAGTATTTTAAATATTAGTGAAAAAGTTCTTGTTGACAATTCAATTGTTAGCAATCAAATACATACCCATCAACCCTATACGAATCGCTTTGAAAATAATGACGAAATCCGGATTCCGATTCAAGAAGATATGTCAACACTACCCGGTTTAAGTTACCTGTATATACAAGGAAAATTGTTAAAAACAGCTGGAGGGGCTACAAACGTTACATTTGTTAACAATGGAGTTGCCCACCTATTTAGCGAAATTCGCTATGAAATGAATGGCGTTGTGGTTGATTCGGTAACGAAACCTGGTATAACATCTACTATGAAAGGTTATGTTTCCTACAGTTCTAACGATATTAAAAAGCTTCAAAACGCTGGATGGCTTCCCAATGCAACAAGCAAAATAGTTGATGCATCTGGTAATTTTAACGTTTGCATACCCCTCAGCATGCTGTTGGGCTTTGCGGAGGATTACGGAAAAGTGGTACTAAATATTAGGCAAGAATTGGTGTTAATTCGAAGTAATACAGATAACGATGCGATATATAGCCCAAATATAGATGAAGCTGTCAAAGTTACAATACCCCATATTACAGCAGGCCTTGCTCAAGAATTAGCTCTAACAAAATACATAGATAAAAATATCGACACCCAAGTACCGTTTAGAAGTTGGCAACTTCATATAATCTCAGGACTAAATCAAGTTACGCAACATTCTCATGCGATTGCCACCAGTACAAAATTACAGACTCCGCGACAAGTTATACTGGGTTTCCAGACAGATCGTTCTGGGAAAATCGACAAAAAGATGAGCGAATTTGATAATTGTAGTATTACAAATCTTCGAGTTTACTTAAACACAGATAGGTATCCATACGATAATTTGAATATCGATTTCGCAAATAATCATTATGCAACTCTATACGAAATGTATTCACACTTCCAATCAACATACTATAACAAACATAACGAACCTCTATTATCCCTAGAAGATTTTAAAAAGATTGCTCCTCTGATTGTTGTGGATTGTTCGAATCAAAAGGATTACTTACAAGCTAATGCTGTTGTGTTTAGACTCGAATTTGAAACGGCAGCCAACATGGCTGCCGATACAATAGCGTATTGCCTGGTTTTGCACGATCGCGTGTTTACATACAACGCGCTAACAAAAGCAGTTAAACAGCTGTAGGATTAAAACCAAATGGTTAGTTTAATCAGTGCCTTAGGAGCAACAACATGTTTGTTATAATAGATCTCCAAGGTTTCATGATTTCCGAAAAAAATTTTTCACCAAAAGAATTAGCTGCATACGATGGAAACACCATTTCACATTACATTTTTAGAGCTCCGTTTCATTTTTCTGCGTTACCCCAAAATTTACAACAAAAAGCTAACTGGTTGATGATAAATCATCACTGTATTAATTGGGATGAAGGATTCACACCTGTTTTCTTATTTCCAAAAATTTTGATGCGACTTGTTCAAGATGCTGACGTAGTCTACGTAAAGGGACATGAAAATGCTACATTTTTAAGAAGTTTCATCGATAAACATATAATTGAAATTGAATAACGACCAGCACTGAGTGCATCAAAACCATCTTGCATGTATCATGTGAAACCACTATGTTATTGTGCATTGTCTAATGTTTATATTTTATACGAACACTATGTAATGCAATAATTTTCAAATAAATTTTTTTATGTACTTACTAGTTTTATTTAATAAAATACAGGTTTCGTTAAAACGATAGATATATTTGTTAATAATACATTGTAATGCAAAAACATTTCTAACATACTACAAGTCATGAACATTATTAATAGTAATACATTTTAATTTCTTTATAAAATTATGCAAAGCGTTCTAAGTAGATCTTATTTCTATGGTTCGAACTTAAAACTTTCACAAGCGTTTTATGTGCATCTTCAATTCTTCTTTGAAATCTACATCGATCTACAGCTACAAATTCCCAAAACTTTATTCTACTTTGCCGATATGCGAAACTCCATACTATCATATTGTGGATTTTATTTTTTGACATATCAAACTTCACTTGGCGAACCATTTTATGGCATTTATGCATGCACTATAAGGGGGCTTTGCAAAGTTAACGTCAACATCAGCGCTTGATAGCTATTTTTTATATTATATATAGCTGTAATCTCATCGTCTACCTTCAGGTCAACTCCAACCAAATCAGTGTACTTAATTTCTTTGTCGTTAATGTAAAGTTTAACTTCCTTCACCGAGATTCTTACATTTGTAATGGTTCCCCTTATTGGGCACTTATACACGCGTCTGTCGCCTTTAGCTTCATCTCCAAAAAAACCAAATTGCCGTTCTCATCGGTCCTAAGAGCCAGTAATAATAAATTAGATTCGCTTCTTAATTCCGCCTCACCCATTTCTGCAAGAAAAATTTGAGGGTCATGATGACTATGCAAGTGTCTTCCAAATTTATCGATCGGCATCTCAACACCTTATAGAACTTTCACGTAATGATTGCCTGCTCTTCAACTGATCGTTATATATCAGGTTTTAATCTTTACCCACAAATATTTCAACTTCAGCAGTAAACTCCTCTAAATCAATATCGATTAGACTTTTCAGAAGGAGCTTTCCACATATACGGTTCTCCAAAAATTTCCGACATAACTTGATACCCTTCTGATATTTTTTTTCTAACTCCTCAAGCTCGCTGATAGTTCCGAATCGTTCAAACCCATACACGCTTTCGTGTCCAGCATCGAATGCCAAGTCTTGAAGCAAACTCTGAAGACTTATAACTGCTGTGTGTAAATCTGTAGCCGCAGGACGCGATGCTGCAGAGTATACCATCCACATTCTGACACCTTTTGTTAATTAATCTTATTTGCAAAGTTTTCAAATTCAACGTCACATGTAATTATTTGTTCACCAAATTTTAACATCTCCAACATACACACAACATTTTCAGACTTTATATTTAAATTCATCAATACGCTATGAATGTTGCTTTTTATGTCGCCAGACATACAGGCAACCCCTTTGATAACGCTTGTGTAAAACTTTTCAAACTCCAAACCTTTTAACAGATCCAATCGACAATCAATTAAAGCTAGGAGTTCCCATAATTCCACAAGAGACTCCAATCCCAAATAAATTTCAGATGCACCCTGGTCCTGTATGATTATCACTTTTGTTTTTGCAACAGTTTGGAAGGAAATTGTTTTGGAAGGACTTATGCTTACGGGTTGAACTTCAAAATCTCTTGAAAAGAAATAGTTTGTTATCACCCCTTGATTCGCCAAGAACACTTTCCATTCTTCTTCGTTGAAACTTGTCCAGTCATTTTTACAACCATACAGTTGCACTACAGGCCAATGCGGTGTATAACTTGACAGACCAACCGCTACAAACTTGCTTCGCGATTTGTTTAGAGGATAACTTCTGCAATGTATTAATATTGGATACGGTGCAGTTTGTTTAGCGTTTGCATTCACAGAACTAACAACTTCCCCCGAATTCATTCGCACTTGGTTTTTCACTTTTTCGATACTTTTTAATAAATTATCCATCACTTTTACGAACTCGATCTTCTTTCGCGAACTAAACAAACTCAACTAAATATCGAAACAAGCATGCTCTTTATATTGCAAATCAGTCAAGGTCGCACTTTGTAGTGGTGGTGGAAAGTAGCGCTCATAACCTTGACTTTCACGGTCATATTTCACGAAGGTTGCATATTTTACTTTATATTTCGTGTAGAAGCTTTACAGCATCAGTTATCGTCTGAGTCTAAATCTGAAAAATCATGTCACTTCACAACTATTCCGACGAAGATGTCTTCTTCCAACCTCCAAGGACCAGTCACTACGAACGGTTCCAGCAGTTTGTGGAAGAGGGGGGAAGCTCGTTCGAGGGTAAAAAAGTGTATGCGGTTGCCACGATCGAGTACGATCTAGAGCTGCAAGGGGAACAGCTCGACGAGTTAGCAAGATTGAAAACGTTGCCGACACCCTTGACGATACCCTTGGACGAGTGGTACAGAAACAACGTGGTTCGCCAGGTGCTGCGCTTTACCTCACGATATAGAAACGGGGAACTGTTGTATATTAATTATTATTGGCAATAAATATTTATACTTTTTAATTTTAATTATTTATTTTAAATGTTTAAAATCCACACAACCTTGTACCTATTTAGCCTTGAGTTGACTCCACCCATCCCCCACTCTTGTACCTGGGATTATATAACCTTGTTTGCAAATCCAAACTTCAGTTGCTTAGTGACAAGTCTGTGAAGATGTGGTCTAACCCGAATTACCAGTCTTATGTTAAACGACTAAAAACATTCGACAATTGGCCTGGTGTGCTAACCCCAGAATCGCTTGCTGCTGCCGGTTTCTACCACATCCCCACTGGTGTTGACGATACGCAATGCTTCTGTTGTGGAATTAAAATATATCTATGGGAACCTGCTGACGACCCCCTGTCTGAACACCTTCGATGGTCAAAGCATTGCTCATTTGCGAATCTTATAAAATCCTTGAAAACTACAAAGGGGTTACTTGAAGAGGCGAAAAAGGCTTTCGATGGTTTGGAAAGACTAGTTAAGTTTGATGGTGTCGATGTTGCTGGAAATGGTGTAGAATCCGAAAACATTTATGATCGTCTATCGGCAAAGAAGCTACTACTACAATTTTTCCATTCTTTGTAGAACTCGCGTGCAGTTAAAATACACATCGCACATATTTATTTCCCCATTCGCAAGTTTGACATACTCGTATCAACATGGTGCGTGAAACGTTGACTCTTGAGTACGTATTAGATGAAACAGCAAGCCAAGCCAAATGTTTCAAGTATGTCAGTGAGAAACTCAAGCCGCTAGTTATTAGTAATATCGATGAGATGCAATATTTCTCACATCAGCATTATATAAAAATTAGTGGTAGTGCAACATTTATTCGGAATAGTGTAGAAAAGGTTATTATTCCCGTTACCGAAGTAAATTATCATACAAATTTGCGTGAGTGGTACGAACACAACATATATAACATTTGTGTTCCGACGGATCACTTGACTAGTTTATATCTGGAGATTACTGGAGATTTTAAAACTACAGACTTTCATGGTGTCAACAACTGCAAGAAAATCCGCTTGATTTAAGTTAATACTATATATTGTATATGTGCAAATATTATGTATTGTAAAAACTATAAAATTTATTCTTTTAATTTTGTATACAAGAGTACAGCTTTTCTTTATATATTGGTCAATTAATTACAATATGTATATTTAATTAATAAATATATTTGAAATATATTTGGTGTTTTCTTTTGGAGCGACGAAGCTGGTGGACGCCGTGGCCGTCGGGTAAAGGAGGAGAATGGTCTTGAGATTGGGAGGGGTACCCCTCCAGGGCGGTCCAGGATAGCCGTCCACAGGACGAAAAATTTTTTTGACCTTGAACTCAAGGCTAGGAGTGGGGGTAGGAGTGGGGGGTGACCTTGACCTTGAACTCAAGGCCAGGAGTGGGGGGTGGATCCAGAACTGTCCAAAATAACCTACTGACACCGACACACCGACACACCGATACATCGATACAACGATACACCGATACACCGATACACCGATACACCGATACACCGATACACCGATACACCGATACACCGATACACCGATACACCGATACACCGATACACCGATACACCGATACACCGAGACACCGACACACCGACACACCGACACACCGATACATCGATACACCGATACACCGATACACCGATACACCGATACACCGATACACCGATACACCGATACACCGATACACCGATACACCGATACACCGATACACCGATACACCGATACACCGAGACACCGACACACCGACACACCGACACACCGATACATCGATACACCGATACACCGATACACCGATACACCGATACACCGATACACCGATACACCGATACACCGATACACCGATACACCGATACACCGATACACCGATACACCGATACATCGATACACCGATACACCGATACACCGATACACCGATACACCGATACACCGATACACCGATACACCGATACACCGATACACTGATACACCGATACACCGATACATCGATACATCGATACACCGATACACCGATACACCGATACACCGATACACCGATACACCGATACACCGATACACCGATACACCGATACACCGATACACCGATACACCGATACACCGATACACCGATACAGCGATACACCGATACACCGATACACCGATACACCGATACACCGATACACCGATACACCGATACACCGATACACCGATTCACCGATACACCGATACACCGATACACCGATACACCGATAAACCGATACACCGATACACCGATACACCGATACACCGATACACCGATACACCGATACACCGATACACCGATACACCGATACACCGATACACCGATACACCGATACATCGATACACCGATACACTGATACACCGATACACCGATACACCGATACACCGATACACCGATACACCGATACACCGATACACCGATACACCGATACACCGATACACCGATACACCGATACACCGATACACCGATACACCGATACACCGATACACCGATACACCGATACACCGAGACACCGACACACCGACACACCGACACACCGATACATCGATACACCGATAGACCGATACACCGATACACCGATACACCGATACACCGATACACCGATACACCGATACACCGATACACCGAGACACCGATACACCGATACACCGATACACCGATACACCGATACAACGATACACCGAGACACCGACACACCGACACACCGACACACCGACACACCGATACATCGATACACCGATACACCGATACACCGATACACCGATACACCGATACACCGATACACCGATACACCGATACACCGATACACCGATACAACGACACACCGACACACCGACACACCGATACACCGATACACCGATACACCGATACACCGATACACCGATACACCGATACACCGATACACCGATACACCGATACACCGATACACCGATACACCGATACACCGATACACCGATACACCGATACACCGATACACCGATACACCGATACACCGATACACCGATACACCGATACACCGATACACCGATACACCGATACACCGATACACCGATACACCGATACACCGATACACCGATACACCGATACACCGATACACCGATACACCGATACACCGATACACCGATACACCGATACACCGATACACCGATACACCGATACACCGATACACCGATACACCGATACACCGATACACCGATACACCGATACACCGATACACCGATACACCGATACACCGATACACCGATACACCGATACACCGATACACCGAGACACCGACACACCGACACACCGACACACCGATACATCGATACACCGATAGACCGATACACCGATACACCGATACACCGATACACCGATACACCGGTACACCGAGACACCGATACACCGATACACCGATACACCGATACACCGATACACCGATACACCGATACACCGATACACCGATACACCGATACACCGATACACCGATACACCGAGACACCGACACACCGACACACCGACACACCGATACATCGATACACCGATAGACCGATACACCGATACACCGATACACCGATACACCGATACACCGATACACCGAGACACCGATACACCGATACACCGATACACCGATACACCGATACACCGATACACCGATACAACGATACACCGAGACACCGACACACCGACACACCGACACACCGATACACCGATACATCGATACACCGATACACCGATACACCGAGACACCGACACACCGACACACCGACACACCGATACATCGATACACCGATAGACCGATACACCGATACACCGATACACCGATACACCGATACACCGATACACCGAGACACCGATACACCGATACACCGATACACCGATACACCGATACACCGATACACCGATACACCGATACACCGATACACCGATACACCGATACACCGAGACACCGACACACCGACACACCGACACACCGATACATCGATACACCGATAGACCGATACACCGATACACCGATACACCGACACACCGACACACCGAGACACCGATACATCGATACACCGATACACCGATACACCGATACACCGATACACCGATACACCGATACACCGATACACCGATACACCGATACACCGATACACCGATACACCGATACACCGATACACCGATACACCGATACACCGATACACCGATACACCGATACACCGATACACCGATACACCGATACACCGATACACCGACACACCGACACACCGACACACCGATACATCGATACACCGATACACCGATACACCGATACACCGATACACCGATACACCGATACAATGATACACCGATACACCGATACACCGATACACCGATACACCGAGACACCGACACACCGACACACCGACACACCGATACATCGATACACCGATACACCGATACACCGATACACCGATACACCGATACACCGATACACCGATACACCGATACACCGATACACCGATACTCCGATACACCGATACTCCGATACACCGATACACCGATACCGATACACCGATACACCGATACACCGATACACCGATACACCGATACACCGATACACCGATACACCGATACACCGATACACCGATAACCGATTCACCGATACACCGATACACCGATACACCGATACACCGATACACCGACACACCGACACACCGAGACACCGATACATCGATACACCGATACACCGATACACCGATACACCGATACACCGATACACCGATACACCGATACACCGATACACCGAAACTCCATACTATCATATTGTGGATTTTATTTTTTGACATATCAAACTTCACTTGGCGAACCATTTTATGGCATTTATGCATGCACTATAAGGGGGCTTTGCAAAGTTAACGTCAACATCAGCGCTTGATAGCTATTTTTTATATTATATATAGCTGTAATCTCATCGTCTACCTTCAGGTCAACTCCAACCAAATCAGTGTACTTAATTTCTTTGTCGTTAATGTAAAGTTTAACTTCCTTCACCGAGATTCTTACATTTGTAATGGTTCCCCTTATTGGGCACTTATACACGCGTCTGTCGCCTTTAGCTTCATCTCCAAAAAAACCAAATTGCCGTTCTCATCGGTCCTAAGAGCCAGTAATAATAAATTAGATTCGCTTCTTAATTCCGCCTCACCCATTTCTGCAAGAAAAATTTGAGGGTCATGATGACTATGCAAGTGTCTTCCAAATTTATCGATCGGCATCTCAACACCTTATAGAACTTTCACGTAATGATTGCCTGCTCTTCAACTGATCGTTATATATCAGGTTTTAATCTTTACCCACAAATATTTCAACTTCAGCAGTAAACTCCTCTAAATCAATATCGATTAGACTTTTCAGAAGGAGCTTTCCACATATACGGTTCTCCAAAAATTTCCGACATAACTTGATACCCTTCTGATATTTTTTTTCTAACTCCTCAAGCTCGCTGATAGTTCCGAATCGTTCAAACCCATACACGCTTTCGTGTCCAGCATTGAATGCCAAGTCTTGAAGCAAACTCTGAAGACTTATAACTGCTGTGTGTAAATCTGTAGCCGCAGGACGCGATGCTGCAGAGTATACCATCCACATTCTGACACCTTTTGTTAATTAATCTTATTTGCAAAGTTTTCAAATTCAACGTCACATGTAATTATTTGTTCACCAAATTTTAACATCTCCAACATACACACAACATTTTCAGACTTTATATTTAAATTCATCAATACGCTATGAATGTTGCTTTTTATGTCGCCAGACATACAGGCAACCCCTTTGATAACGCTTGTGTAAAACTTTTCAAACTCCAAACCTTTTAACAGATCCAATCGACAATCAATTAAAGCTAGGAGTTCCCATAATTCCACAAGAGACTCCAATCCCAAATAAATTTCAGATGCACCCTGGTCCTGTATGATTATCACTTTTGTTTTTGCAACAGTTTGGAAGGAAATTGTTTTGGAAGGACTTATGCTTACGGGTTGAACTTCAAAATCTCTTGAAAAGAAATAGTTTGTTATCACCCCTTGATTCGCCAAGAACACTTTCCATTCTTCTTCGTTGAAACTTGTCCAGTCATTTTTACAACCATACAGTTGCACTACAGGCCAATGCGGTGTATAACTTGACAGACCAACCGCTACAAACTTGCTTCGCGATTTGTTTAGAGGATAACTTCTGCAATGTATTAATATTGGATACGGTGCAGTTTGTTTAGCGTTTGCATTCACAGAACTAACAACTTCCCCCGAATTCATTCGCACTTGGTTTTTCACTTTTTCGATACTTTTTAATAAATTATCCATCACTTTTACGAACTCGATCTTCTTTCGCGAACTAAACAAACTCAACTAAATATCGAAACAAGCATGCTCTTTATATTGCAAATCAGTCAAGGTCGCACTTTGTAGTGGTGGTGGAAAGTAGCGCTCATAACCTTGACTTTCACGGTCATATTTCACGAAGGTTGCATATTTTACTTTATATTTCGTGTAGAAGCTTTACAGCATCAGTTATCGTCTGAGTCTAAATCTGAAAAATCATGTCACTTCACAACTATTCCGACGAAGATGTCTTCTTCCAACCTCCAAGGACCAGTCACTACGAACGGTTCCAGCAGTTTGTGGAAGAGGGGGGAAGCTCGTTCGAGGGTAAAAAAGTGTATGCGGTTGCCACGATCGAGTACGATCTAGAGCTGCAAGGGGAACAGCTCGACGAGTTAGCAAGATTGAAAACGTTGCCGACACCCTTGACGATACCCTTGGACGAGTGGTACAGAAACAACGTGGTTCGCCAGGTGCTGCGCTTTACCTCACGATATAGAAACGGGGAACTGTTGTATATTAATTATTATTGGCAATAAATATTTATACTTTTTAATTTTAATTATTTATTTTAAATGTTTAAAATCCACACAACCTTGTACCTATTTAGCCTTGAGTTGACTCCACCCATCCCCCACTCTTGTACCTGGGATTATATAACCTTGTTTGCAAATCCAAACTTCAGTTGCTTAGTGACAAGTCTGTGAAGATGTGGTCTAACCCGAATTACCAGTCTTATGTTAAACGACTAAAAACATTCGACAATTGGCCTGGTGTGCTAACCCCAGAATCGCTTGCTGCTGCCGGTTTCTACCACATCCCCACTGGTGTTGACGATACGCAATGCTTCTGTTGTGGAATTAAAATATATCTATGGGAACCTGCTGACGACCCCCTGTCTGAACACCTTCGATGGTCAAAGCATTGCTCATTTGCGAATCTTATAAAATCCTTGAAAACTACAAAGGGGTTACTTGAAGAGGCGAAAAAGGCTTTCGATGGTTTGGAAAGACTAGTTAAGTTTGATGGTGTCGATGTTGCTGGAAATGGTGTAGAATCCGAAAACATTTATGATCGTCTATCGGCAAAGAAGCTACTACTACAATTTTTCCATTCTTTGTAGAACTCGCGTGCAGTTAAAATACACATCGCACATATTTATTTCCCCATTCGCAAGTTTGACATACTCGTATCAACATGGTGCGTGAAACGTTGACTCTTGAGTACGTATTAGATGAAACAGCAAGCCAAGCCAAATGTTTCAAGTATGTCAGTGAGAAACTCAAGCCGCTAGTTATTAGTAATATCGATGAGATGCAATATTTCTCACATCAGCATTATATAAAAATTAGTGGTAGTGCAACATTTATTCGGAATAGTGTAGAAAAGGTTATTATTCCCGTTACCGAAGTAAATTATCATACAAATTTGCGTGAGTGGTACGAACACAACATATATAACATTTGTGTTCCGACGGATCACTTGACTAGTTTATATCTGGAGATTACTGGAGATTTTAAAACTACAGACTTTCATGGTGTCAACAACTGCAAGAAAATCCGCTTGATTTAAGTTAATACTATATATTGTATATGTGCAAATATTATGTAATGTAAAAACTATAAAATTTATTCTTTTAATTTTGTATACAAGAGTACAGCTTTTCTTTATATATTGGTCAATTAATTACAATATGTATATTTAATTAATAAATATATTTGAAATCTATTTGGTGTTTTCTTTTGGAGCGACGAAGCTGGTGGACGCCGTGGCCGTCGGGTAAAGGAGGAGAATGGTCTTGAGATTGGGAGGAGTACCCCTCCAGGGCGGTGCAGGATAGCCGTCCACAGGACGAAAAAATTTTTTGACCTTGAACTCAAGGCTAGGAGTGGGGGTAGGAGTGGGGGGTGACCTTGACCTTGAACACAAGGCCAGGAGTGGGGGGTGGATCCAGAACTGTCCAAAATAACCTACTGACACCGACACACCGACACACCGACACAACGATACATCGATACACCGATACACCGATACACCGATACACCGATACACCGATACACCGATACACCGATACACCGATACACCGATACACCGATACACCGATACACCGATACACCGAGACACCGACACACCGACACACCGACACACCGATACATCGATACACCGATACACCGATACACCGATACACCGATACACCGATACACCGATACACCGATACACCGATACACCGATACACCGATACACCGATACACCGATACACCGATACACCGAGACACCGACACACCGACACACCGACACACCGATACATCGATACACCGATACACCGATACACCGATACACCGATACACCGATACACCGATACACCGATACACCGATACACCGATACACCGATACACCGATACACCGATACATCGATACACCGATACACCGATACACCGATACACCGATACACCGATACACCGATACACCGATACACCGATACACCGATACACCGATACACCGATACACCGATACACCGATACATCGATACACCGATACACCGATACACCGATACACCGATACACCGATACACCGATACACCGATACACCGATACACCGATACACCGATACACCGATACACCGATACACCGATACACCGATACACCGATACACCGATACACCGATACACCGATACACCGATACACCGATACACCGATACATCGATACACCGATACACCGATACACCGATACACCGATACACCGACACACCGATACATCGATACACCGATACACCGATACACCGATTCACCGATACACCGATACACCGATACACCGATACACCGATACACCGATACACCGATACACCGATACACCGATACACCGATACACCGATACATCGATACACCGATACACCGATACACCGATACACCGATACACCGATACACCGATACACCGATACACCGATACACCGATACACCGATACACCGATACACCGATACACCGATACACCGATACACCGATACACCGATACACCGATACACCGATACACCGATACACCGAGACACCGACACACCGACACACCGACACACCGATACATCGATACACCGATACACCGATACACCGATACACCGATACACCGATACACCGATACACCGATACACCGATACATCGATACACCGATACACCGATACACCGACACACCGACACACCGACACACCGATACATCGATACACCGATACACCGATACACCGATACACCGATACACCGATACACCGATACACCGATACACCGATACACCGATACACCGATACACCGATACACCGATACACCGATACACCGATACACCGATACACCGACACACCGACACACCGACACACCGACACACCGATACATCGATACACCGATACACCGATACACCGATACACCGATACACCGATACACCGATACACCGATACACCGATACACCGATACACCGATACACCGATACACCGACACACCGACACACTGAGACACCGATACATCGATACACCGATACACCGATACACCGATACACCGATACACCGATACACCGATACACCGATACACCGATACACCGATACACCGATACACCGAGACACCGACACACCGATACACCGATACACCGATACACCGAGACACCGACACACCGACACACCGACACACCGATACATCGATACACCGATACACCGATACACCGATACACCGATACACCGATACACCGATACACCGATACACCGATACACCGATACACCGATACACCGATACACCGATACACCGATACACCGATACACCGATACACCGATACACCGAGACACCGACACACCGACACACCGACACACCGATACATCGATACACCGATACACCGATACACCGATACACCGATACACCGATACACCGATACACCGATACACCGATACACCGATACACCGATACACCGATACATCGATACACCGATACACCGATACACCGATACACCGATACACCGATACACCGATACACCGATACACCGATACACCGATACACCGATACACCGATACACCGATACACCGATACACCGATACATCGATACACCGATACACCGATACACCGATACACCGATACACCGATACACCGATACACCGATACACCGATACACCGATACACCGATACACCGATACACCGATACACCGATACACCGATACACCGATACACCGATACACCGATACACCGATACACCGATACACCGATACACCGATACATCGATACACCGATACACCGATACACCGATACACCGATACACCGATACACCGACACACCGATACATCGATACACCGATACACCGATACACCGATTCACCGATACACCGATACACCGATACACCGATACACCGATAAACCGATACACCGATACACCGATACACCGATACACCGATACACCGATACACCGATACACCGATACACCGATACACCGATACACCGATACACCGATACACCGATACATCGATACACCGATACATCGATACACCGATACACCGATACACCGATACACCGATACACCGATACACCGATACACCGATACACCGATACACCGATACACCGATACACCGATACACCGATACACCGATACACCGATACACCGATACACCGATACACCGATACACCGATACACCGATACACCGATACACCGAGACACCGACACACCGACACACCGACACACCGATACATCGATACACCGATAGACCGATACACCGATACACCGATACACCGATACACCAATACACCGATACACCGATACACCGATACACCGATACACCGAGACACCGATACACCGATACACCGATACACCGATACACCGATACACCGATACACCGATACACCGAGACACCGACACACCGACACACCGACACACCGACACACCGATACACCGATACACCGAGACAGAGACACACCGACACACCGACACACCGATACATCGATACACCGATACACCGATACACCGATACACCGATACACCGATACACCGATACACCGATACACCGATACACCGATACACCGATACACCGATACACCGATACACCGATACACCGATACACCGATACACCGATACACCGATATACCGATACACCGATACACCGATACACCGATACACCGATACACCGATACACCGATACACCGATACACCGATACAACGATACACCGACACACCGACACACCGAGACACCGATACATCGATACACCGATACACCGATACACCGATACGATACACCGACACACCGACACACCGACACACCGATACACCGATACACCGATACACCGATACACCGATACACCGATACACCGATACACCGATACACCGATACACCGATACACCGATACATCGATACACCGATACACCGATACACCGATACACCGATACACCGATACACCGATACACCGATACACCGATACACCGATACACCGATACACCGATACACCGATACACCGATACACCGATACCCCGATACATCGATACACCGATACACCGATACACCGATACACCGATACACCGATACACCGATACACCGATACACCGATACACCGATACACCGATACACCGATACACCGATACACCGATACACCGATACACCGATACACCGATACACCGATACACCGAGACACCGACACACCGACACACCGCCACACCGATACATCGATACACCGATACACCGATACACCGATACACCGATACACCGATACAATGATACACCGATACACCGATACACCGATACACCGATACACCGAGACACCGACACACCGACACACCGACACACCGATACATCGATACACCGATACACCGATACACCGATACACCGATACACCGATACACCGATACACCGATACACCGATACACCGATACTCCGATACACCGATACTACGATACACCGATACACCGATACCGATACACCGATACACCGATACACCGATACACCGATACACCGATACACCGATACTCCGATACACCGATACTCCGATACACCGATACCGATACACCGATACACCGATACACCGATACACCGATACACCGATACACCGAGACACCGACACACCGACACACCGACACACCGATACATCGATACACCGATACACCGATACACCGATACACCGATACACCGATACACCGATACACCGATACACCGATACTCCGATACACCGATACTCCGATACACCGATACACCGATACACCGACACACCGACACACCGAGACACCGATACATCGATACACCGATACACCGATACACCGATACACCGATACACCGATACACCGACACACCGATACATCGATACACCGATACACCGATACACCGATACACCGATACACCGATACACCGATACACCGATACACCGATACACCGATACACCGATACACCGATACACCGATACACCGATACACCGATACACCGATACACCGATACACCGATACTTCGATACACCGATACACCGATACACCGATACACCGATACACCGATAAACCGATACACCGATAACCGATAACCGATACACCGATACACCGATACACCGATACACCGACACACCGACACACCGAGACACCGATACATCGATACACCGATACACCGATACACCGATACACCGATACACCGATACACCGATACACCGATACACCAATACACCGATACACCGATACACCGATACACCGATACACCGATACACCGATACACCGATACACCGATACACCGATACACCGATACACCGACACACCGACACACCGACACACCGATACATCGATACACCGATACACCGATACACCGATACACCGATACACCGATACACCGATACACCGATACACCGATACACCGATACACCGATACACAGATACACCGATACACCGATACACCGATACACCGATACACCGATACACCGATACACCGACACACCGACACACCGACACACCGATACATCGATACACCGATACACCGATACACCGATACACCGATACACCGAGACAGAGACACACCGACACACCGACACACCGATACATCGATACACCGATACACCGATACACCGATACACCGATACACCGATACACCGATACACCGATACACCGATACACCGATACACCGATACACCGATACACCGATACACCGATATACCGATACACCGATACACCGATACACCGATACACCGATACACCGTTACACCGATACACCGATACAACGATACACCGACACACCGACACACCGAGACACCGATACATCGATACACCGATACACCGATACACCGATACACCGATACACCGATACACCGATACACCGATACACCGATACACCGATACACCGATACACCGATACAACGATACACCGATACACCGACACACCGACACACCGACACACCGATACATCGATACACCGATACACCGATACACCGATACACCGATACACCGATACACCGATACAACGATACACCGACACACCGACACACCGAGACACCGATACATCGATACACCGATACACCGATACACCGATACACCGATACACCGATACACCGATACACCGATACACCGATACACCGATACACCGATACACCGATACACCGATACACCGATACACCGACACACCGACACACCGACACACCGATACACCGATACACCGATACACCGATACACCGATACACCGATACACCGATACACCGATACACCGATACACCGATACACCGATACACCGATACACCGATACACCGATACACCGATACACCGACACACCGACACACCGACACACCGATACATCGATACACCGATACACCGATACACCGATACACCGATACACCGATACACCGATACACCGATAACCGATACACCGATACACCGATACACCAATACACCGATACACCAATACACCGACACACCGACACACCGAGACACCGATACATCGATACACCGATACACCGATACACCGACACACCGACACACCGACACACCGATACATCGATACACCGATACACCGATACACCGATACACCGATACACCGATACACCGATACACCGATACACCGATACACCGAGACAGAGACACACCGACACACCGACACACCGATACATCGATACACCGATACACCGATACACCGATACACCGATACACCGATACACCGATACACCGATACACCGATACACCGATACACCGACACACCGATACACCGATACACCGATACACCGATATACCGATACACCGATACACCGATACACCGATACACCGATACACCGATACACCGATACACCGATACAACGATACACCGACACACCGACACACCGAGACACCGATACATCGATACACCGATACACCGATACACCGATACACCGATACACCGATACACCGATACACCGATACACCGATACACCGATACACCGATACACCGATACACCGATACACCGACACACCGACACACCGACACACCGATACATCGATACACCGATACACCGATACACCGATACACCGATACACCGATACACCGATACACCGATACAACGATACACCGACACACCGACACACCGAGACACCGATACATCGATACACCGATACACCGATACACCGATACACCGATACACCGATACACCGATACACCGATACACCGATACACCGATACACCGATACACCGATACACCGATACACCGATACACCGATACACCGAGACACCGACACACCGACACACCGACACACCGATACATCGATACACCGATACACCGATACACCGATACACCGATACACCGATACACCGATACACCGATACACCGATACACCGATACACCGCTACACCGATACACCGACACACCGACACACCGACACACCGACACACCGATACACCGATACACCGATACACCGATACACCGATACACCGATACACCGATACACCGATACACCGATACACCGATACATCGATACACCGATACACCGATACACCGACACACCGACACACCGACACACCGATACATCGATACACCGATACACCGATACACCGATACACCGATACACCGATACACCGATACACCGATACACCGATACACCGATACACCGATACACCGATACACCGATACACCGATACACCGATACACCGATACACCGATACACCGATACACCGAGACACCGACACACCGATACACCGATACACCGATACACCGAGACACCGACACACCGACACACCGACACACCGATACATCGATACACCGATACACCGATACACCGATACACCGATACACCGATACACCGATACACCGATACACCGATACACCGATACACCGATACACCGATACACCGATACACCGATACACCGATACACCGATACACCGATACACCGATACACCGATACACCGAGACACCGACACACCGACACACCGACACACCGATACATCGATACACCGATACACCGATACACCGATACACCGATACACCGATACACCGATACACCGATACACCGATACACCGATACACCGATACACCGATACATCGATACACCGATACACCGATACACCGATACAATGATACACCGATACACCGATACACCGATACACCGATACACCGATACACCGATACACCGATACACCGATACACCGATACACCGATACATCGATACACCGATACACCGATACACCGATACACCGATACACCGATACACCGATACACCGATACACCGATACACCGATACACCGATACACCGATACACCGATACACCGATACACCGATACACCGATACACCGATACACCGATACACCGATACACCGATACACCGATACATCGATACACCGATACACCGATACACCGATACACCGATACACCGATACACCGACACACCGATACATCGATACACCGATACACCGATACACCGATTCACCGATACACCGATACACCGATACACCGATACACCGATAAACCGATACACCGATACACCGATACACCGATACACCGATACACCGATACACCGATACACCGATACACCGATACACCGATACACCGATACACCGATACACCGATACATCGATACACCGATACATCGATACACCGATACACCGATACACCGATACACCGATACACCGATACACCGATACACCGATACACCGATACACCGATACACCGATACACCGATACACCGATACACCGATACACCGATACACCGATACACCGATACACCGATACACCGATACACCGATACACCGAGACACCGACACACCGACACACCGACACACCGATACATCGATACACCGATAGACCGATACACCGATACACCGATACACCGATACACCAATACACCGATACACCGATACACCGATACACCGATACACCGAGACACCGATACACCGATACACCGATACACCGATACACCGATACACCGATACACCGATACACCGAGACACCGACACACCGACACACCGACACACCGACACACCGATACACCGATACACCGAGACAGAGACACACCGACACACCGACACACCGATACATCGATACACCGATACACCGATACACCGATACACCGATACACCGATACACCGATACACCGATACACCGATACACCGATACACCGATACACCGATACACCGATACACCGATACACCGATACACCGATACACCGATATACCGATACACCGATACACCGATACACCGATACACCGATACACCGATACACCGATACACCGATACACCGATACAACGATACACCGACACACCGACACACCGAGACACCGATACATCGATACACCGATACACCGATACACCGATACGATACACCGACACACCGACACACCGACACACCGATACACCGATACACCGATACACCGATACACCGATACACCGATACACCGATACACCGATACACCGATACACCGATACACCGATACATCGATACACCGATACACCGATACACCGATACACCGATACACCGATACACCGATACACCGATACACCGATACACCGATACACCGATACACCGATACACCGATACACCGATACACCGATACACCGATACCCCGATACATCGATACACCGATACACCGATACACCGATACACCGATACACCGATACACCGATACACCGATACACCGATACACCGATACACCGATACACCGATACACCGATACACCGATACACCGATACACCGATACACCGATACACCGATACACCGAGACACCGACACACCGACACACCGCCACACCGATACATCGATACACCGATACACCGATACACCGATACACCGATACACCGATACAATGATACACCGATACACCGATACACCGATACACCGATACACCGAGACACCGACACACCGACACACCGACACACCGATACATCGATACACCGATACACCGATACACCGATACACCGATACACCGATACACCGATACACCGATACACCGATACACCGATACTCCGATACACCGATACTCCGATACACCGATACACCGATACCGATACACCGATACACCGATACACCGATACACCGATACACCGATACACCGATACTCCGATACACCGATACTCCGATACACCGATACCGATACACCGATACACCGATACACCGATACACCGATACACCGATACACCGAGACACCGACACACCGACACACCGACACACCGATACATCGATACACCGATACACCGATACACCGATACACCGATACACCGATACACCGATACACCGATACACCGATACTCCGATACACCGATACTCCGATACACCGATACACCGATACACCGACACACCGACACACCGAGACACCGATACATCGATACACCGATACACCGATACACCGATACACCGATACACCGATACACCGACACACCGATACATCGATACACCGATACACCGATACACCGATACACCGATACACCGATACACCGATACACCGATACACCGATACACCGATACACCGATACACCGATACACCGATACACCGATACACCGATACACCGATACACCGATACTTCGATACACCGATACACCGATACACCGATACACCGATAAACCGATACACCGATAACCGATAACCGATACACCGATACACCGATACACCGATACACCGACACACCGACACACCGAGACACCGATACATCGATACACCGATACACCGATACACCGATACACCGATACACCGATACACCGATACACCGATACACCAATACACCGATACACCGATACACCGATACACCGATACACCGATACACCGATACACCGATACACCGATACACCGATACACCGATACACCGACACACCGACACACCGACACACCGATACATCGATACACCGATACACCGATACACCGATACACCGATACACCGATACACCGATACACCGATACACCGATACACCGATACACCGATACACAGATACACCGATACACCGATACACCGATACACCGATACACCGATACACCGATACACCGACACACCGACACACCGACACACCGATACATCGATACACCGATACACCGATACACCGATACACCGATACACCGATACACCGATACACCGATACACCGATACACCGAGACAGAGACACACCGACACACCGACACACCGATACATCGATACACCGATACACCGATACACCGATACACCGATACACCGATACACCGATACACCGATACACCGATACACCGATACACCGATACACCGATACACCGATACACCGATATACCGATACACCGATACACCGATACACCGATACACCGATACACCGATACACCGATACACCGATACACCGATACACCGATACACCGATACACCGATACAACGATACACCGATACACCGACACACCGACACACCGACACACCGATACATCGATACACCGATACACCGATACACCGATACACCGATACACCGATACACCGATACAACGATACACCGACACACCGACACACCGAGACACCGATACATCGATACACCGATACACCGATACACCGATACACCGATACACCGATACACCGATACACCGATACACCGATACACCGATACACCGATACACCGATACACCGATACACCGATACACCGACACACCGACACACCGACACACCGATACACCGATACACCGATACACCGATACACCGATACACCGATACACCGATACACCGATACACCGATACACCGATACACCGATACACCGATACACCGATACACCGATACACCGATACACCGACACACCGACACACCGACACACCGATACATCGATACACCGATACACCGATACACCGATACACCGATACACCGATACACCGATACACCGATAACCGATACACCGATACACCGATACACCAATACACCGATACACCAATACACCGACACACCGACACACCGAGACACCGATACATCGATACACCGATACACCGATACACCGACACACCGACACACCGACACACCGATACATCGATACACCGATACACCGATACACCGATACACCGATACACCGATACACCGATACACCGATACACCGATACACCGAGACAGAGACACACCGACACACCGACACACCGATACATCGATACACCGATACACCGATACACCGATACACCGATACACCGATACACCGATACACCGATACACCGATACACCGATACACCGACACACCGATACACCGATACACCGATACACCGATATACCGATACACCGATACACCGATACACCGATACACCGATACACCGATACACCGATACACCGATACAACGATACACCGACACACCGACACACCGAGACACCGATACATCGATACACCGATACACCGATACACCGATACACCGATACACCGATACACCGATACACCGATACACCGATACACCGATACACCGATACACCGATACACCGATACACCGACACACCGACACACCGACACACCGATACATCGATACACCGATACACCGATACACCGATACACCGATACACCGATACACCGATACACCGATACAACGATACACCGACACACCGACACACCGAGACACCGATACATCGATACACCGATACACCGATACACCGATACACCGATACACCGATACACCGATACACCGATACACCGATACACCGATACACCGATACACCGATACACCGATACACCGACACACCGACACACCGACACACCGATACATCGATACACCGATACACCGATACACCGATACACCGATACACCGATACACCGATACACCGATACACCGATACATTGATACACCGATACACCGATACACCGATACACCGATACACCGACACACCGACACACCGACACACCGATACACCGATACACCGATACACCGATACACCGATACACCGATACACCGATAACCGATACACCGATACACCGATACACCAATACACCGATACACCAATACACCGACACACCGACACACCGAGACACCGATACATCGATACACCGATACACCGATACACCGATACACCGATACACCGATACACCGATACACCGATACACCGATACACCGATACACCGATACACCGATACACCGATACACCGATACACCGATACACCGATACACCGATACACCGATACACGGATACACCGATACACCGATACACCGATATACCGATACACCGATACACCGATACACCGATACACCGATACACCGATACACCGATACACCGACACACCGATACAACGATACACCGACACACCGACACACCGAGACACCGATACATCGATACACCGATACACCGATACACCGATACACCGATACACCGATACACCGATACACCGATACACCGATACACCGATACACCGATACACCGATACACCGACACACCGACACACCGACACACCGATACATCGATACACCGATACACCGATACACCGATACACCGATACACCGATACACCGATACACCGAGACACCGACACACCGACACACCGACACACCGATACATCGATACACCGATACACCGATACACCGATACACCGATACACCGATACACCGATACACCGATACACCGAGACACCGACACACCGACACACCGACACACCGATACATCGATACACCGATACACCGATACACCGATACACCGATACACCGATACACCGATACACCGATACACCGATACACCGATACACCGATACACCGATACACCGATACACCGATACACCGATACATCGATACACCGATACACCGATACACCGATACACCGATACACCGATACACCGATACACCGATACACCGATACACCGATACACCGATACACCGATACACCGATACACCGATACATCGATACACCGATACACCGATACACCGATACACCGATACACCGATACACCGATACACCGATACACCGATACACCGATACACCGATACACCGATACACCGATACACCGATACACCGATACACCGATACACCGATACACCGATACACCGATACACCGATACACCGATACATCGATACACCGATACACCGATACACCGATACACCGATACACCGACACACCGATACATCGATACACCGATACACCGATACACCGATTCACCGATACACCGATACACCGATACACCGATACACCGATACACCGATACACCGATACACCGATACACCGATACACCGATACACCGATACATCGATACACCGATACACCGATACACCGATACACCGATACACCGATACACCGATACACCGATACACCGATACACCGATACACCGATACACCGATACACCGATACACCGATACACCGATACACCGATACACCGATACACCGATACACCGATACACCGAGACACCGACACACCGACACACCGACACACCGATACATCGATACACCGATACACCGAGACACCGATACACCGATACACCGATACACCGATACACCGATACACCGATACACCGATACACCGATACACCGAGACACCGACACACCGATACACCGACACACCGATACATCGATACACCGATACACCGATACACCGATACACCGATACACCGATACACCGATACACCGATACACCGATACACCGCTACACCGATACACCGACACACCGACACACCGACACACCGACACACCGATACACCGATACACCGATACACCGATACACCGATACACCGATACACCGATACACCGATACACCGATACACCGATACATCGATACACCGATACACCGATACACCGACACACCGACACACCGACACACCGATACATCGATACACCGATACACCGATACACCGATACACCGATACACCGATACACCGATACACCGATACACCGATACACCGATACACCGATACACCGATACACCGATACACCGATACACCGATACACCGATACACCGACACACCGACACACCGACACACCGACACACCGATACATCGATACACCGATACACCGATACACCGATACACCGATACACCGATACACCGATACACCGATACACCGATACACCGATACACCGATACACCGATACACCGACACACCGACACACCGAGACACCGATACATCGATACACCGATACACCGATACACCGATACACCGATACACCGATACACCGATACACCGATACACCGATACACCGATACACCGATACACCGAGACACCGACACACCGATACACCGATACACCGATACACCGAGACACCGACACACCGACACACCGACACACCGATACATCGATACACCGATACACCGATACACCGATACACCGATACAGCGATACACCGATTTACCGATACACCGATACACCGATACACCGATACACCGATACACCGATACACCGATACACCGATACACCGATACACCGATACACCGATACACCGATACACCGAGACACCGACACACCGACACACCGACACACCGATACATCGATACACCGATACACCGATACACCGATACACCGATACACCGATACACCGATACACCGATACACCGATACACCGATACACCGATACATCGATACACCGATACACCGATACACCGATACACCGATACACCGATACACCGATACACCGATACACCGATACACCGATACACCGATACACCGATACACCGATACACCGATACACCGATACATCGATACACCGATACACCGATACACCGATACACCGATACACCGATACACCGATACACCGATACACCGATACACCGATACACCGATACATCGATACACCGATACATCGATACACCGATACACCGATACACCGATACACCGATACACCGATACACCGATACACCGATACACCGATACACCGATACACCGATACACCGATACACCGATACACCGATACACCGATACACCGATACACCGATACACCGATACACCGATACACCGAGACACCGACACACCGACACACCGACACACCGACACACCGATACATCGATACACCGATAGACCGATACACCGATACACCGATACACCGATACACCAATACACCGATACACCGATACACCGATACACCGATACACCGAGACACCGATACACCGATACACCGATACACCGATACACCGATACACCGATACACCGATACACCGATACACCGATACACCGATACACCGATACACCGATACACCGATACTCCGATACACCGATACTCCGATACACCGATACACCGATACCGATACACCGATACACCGATACACCGATACACCGATACACCGATACACCGATACTCCGATACACCGATACTCCGATACACCGATACCGATACACCGATACACCGATACACCGATACACCGATACACCGATACACCGATACACCGATACACCGATACACCGATACACCGATACACCGACACACCGACACACCGATACACCGATACACCGATACACCGATACACCGATACACCGATACACCGATACACCGATACACCGATACACCGATACACCGATACACCGATACGCCGATACACCGATACACCGATACACCGATACACCGATACACCGATACACCGATACACCGATACACCGATACACCGATACACCGATACACCGAGACACCGACACACCGACACACCGACACACCGATACATCGATACACCGATACACCGATACACCGATACACCGATACACCGATACACCGATACACCGATACACCGATACTCCGATACACCGATACTCCGATACACCGATACACCGATACACCGACACACCGACACACCGAGACACCGATACATCGATACACCGATACACCGATACACCGATACACCGATACACCGATACACCGACACACCGATACATCGATACACCGATACACCGATACACCGATACACCGATACACCGATACACCGATACACCGATACACCGATACACCGATACACCGATACACCGATACACCGATACACCGATACACCGATACACCGATACACCGATACTTCGATACACCGATACACCGATACACCGATACACCGATAAACCGATACACCGATAACCGATAACCGATACACCGATACACCGATACACCGATACACCGACACACCGACACACCGAGACACCGATACATCGATACACCGATACACCGATACACCGATACACCGATACACCGATACACCGATACACCGATACACCGATACACCGATACACCGATACACCGATACACCGATACACCGATACACCGACACACCGACACACCGACACACCGATACATCGATACACCGATACACCGATACACCGATACACCGATACACCGATACACCGATACACCGATACACCGATACACCGATACACCGATACACCGATACACAGATACACCGATACACCGATACACCGATACACCGATACACCGATACACCGATACACCGATACGATACACCGACACACCGACACACCGACACACCGATACACCGATACACCGATACACCGATACACCGATACACCGATACACCGATACACCGATACACCGATACATCGATACACCGATACACCGATACACCGATACACCGATACACCGATACACCGATACACCGATACACCGATACACCGATACACCGATACACCGATACACCGATACACCGATACACCGATACACCGATACACCGATAC